>JAAAKQ030500665.1:6263-20475 GCA_010016005.3 Zanna intricata | reverse complement strand
TTTCAGGCATATGTTTATTGGAAACTTTTTTCTTATTTTTAGATATATAATCCGTTTCCGAGAGATTGCCGTGCAGTTTTGATACACCCTGTATATACGTATATGCATAATAACGTACTTGTGCTTTGAATTATAAAAACCTTTTACTGGGTTTTATTTTTATTTTATTTAATATTACAAAACAATATGATGAAAAAGAAAATATCTAAGCACTTTATTGGGAGATTTTTTTTTTTTATAAATTCTTCCTTACTGGAAACTCAATTCAAACAACCTTATAAATTTATTTGTCAGATGCATTACTTAATGAAAGAGGTAAATAAAACCATAATAGTGAAAGTGAAATATAATTTATAATAGTGAAAAAAAAAATAACGAGAAGAACATTTCTGAAGGTTCTGGAAGATTTGGAACTAACTGAAAGATTTGGAACTAACTAGAAGATTTGTTACCCTGCTGATATTTAATTACAAAAGTGCATCCTCAATTGTTTTATTAGCTTTAGCAGATGTATTTACGAGTGTATCAGTTGATACCGGCTATTATGGGAAAAACAAGGATGATGTAATTTTCACTAATTTTACTCCTGGCAAAACATTAGAAAGAAATAAACTAAACGTTCCGAGTGATAAAAATTTCCTTGAAATTCTGTGTCCGGCATCGTATGTGATCTTAGGGAAATGAGATTTTTATTCTAAAAAATCGAACTGCTTAGATGTTAACCTGGTCTGCAATAATCCGGGCTATAGATAACCATTTTACAACCGAATATTATCGCAAACTAAACAGTATCAGGAATGTTTTCGCTAATTTGGCTCAAAAATGTCGCATCAAATACAGAGGTCTGAATTCCTATCCAACGATATATTAACAAAATAATATTTACACCTGTAACTTCCATGACTACGTTAAAGATAATATAATTACATAAAATCCCGATTTAGATTTTCCAGGACAATTAAATAGATATAAAATCTTCATAGACGAATTGAAATGCTCACTCTGTGTTTTATTACTCGAGATTTATCT
The DNA here is from genome assembly GCA_010016005.3 of Zanna intricata. NCBI lineage: Eukaryota > Metazoa > Arthropoda > Insecta > Hemiptera > Fulgoridae > Zanna > Zanna intricata. The sequence continues at coordinate 19,446 of JAAAKQ030500665.1, read as the reverse complement.
TCTTTTTTTTTATTCTGATGTGCGGATCATTACATTGAATGATATAATAAATAAATAAGTTCTAAGAATCCAAAAGTGTGCTAGAAGGTATCCTTTCCTCAGACTGACAGGTCTGTTTACAAACTTTCTTTTGTATTACAAACGTTCTTTGTAATACTGTCTATGGCACATCTCCAACAGCTGTTATTCGATGAGGGATTACCGGACCGGAATATAAATATATGAGAAAATATAAGGAACAATGAGAATTCTCCCGAGTAGTAAGGAGGTACGAGTACGGCGGCCGAAAATGACGTCATCCAAGATGGCGGATTAAAAATGAAGACCGGAAGTGAGGGTGGATCTGAAGGTGTAATCTGTATTTAGGACGATGTGAAGGGGAGGGGTGAATCCAAGATAGTGATGATAGAGACAAAGATGGCGGATGAAAGATTGTAATGGAAAGTAGGGATGGGATCTGAGGCCGAGATCTGGGTTTAGGACTGTGGAAAGGGGTAGGATGAATCCAAGGTGATGGTAGTTGAATCAAAAATGGCAGATCAAAGTTGGCGATCTGAAGTGGGTGCAGAATGTGGAAGGGATAAAAGGGAGTATCTTCATTTAGGGGGAAAGGGGAATACTTTTTGTGGGAAAGGAAGGGGTGAATTCAAAATTCATGGCGTAGTTACCTTAAGAAAAATGTCTTAAGATAATTAAATAAAATATAGTCTACCTCAAGGACATCCTGGTCATCGTAGCCGCAGCACCTGTAGGCGGTGATCGCGCGATCGTGCGCGTGTATACGTCTGCGAAACATCATAGATGTTGACGGTGCGAGCGTTGCGACTGATGAATATAACCATCCCGCCATATAACCGCCGCCAAGGTGATGAATATAACTTCCGATGTACTGTTTTCTGTCCTATTTATACAGGAAACGCCCCCACTCATCATAACAACGAACTACTGTTATCGCATTCTGTTTATTCACTCATCATAACAACGAACTACTGTTATTGCATTCTGTTTATTCACTAAACATCGTTATTTATCATTACAGGAAACGCCAACAGAAAAGCATCAAACTAAATAATTTTATTATTTATCAGTTTACACACACGCCTTCTTGATTGTGTATTTAATCTTTATCAAACCCTCCCACCATCCTTCTTTTACATTATATAAAGCCGGCACAACATTCCACCATTGTTTCTCCAGATTGTGACCGCAAGGAGCGCTATTGTCGCAGCCCGCCATCTTGGAAATTCCCTTTTTCCCCTCGGGGCGTTGTCAACCTAATTATTTTTTACAATTAAAATAATAACTGTTTTATTTAACTATTTTAATATTTCAAAGGCCGATAGACATCAGCGTCAGGCTGATGTGTATCAGCCTTGATAGTCCTCAAGTGCATAATGTGCCAGCCTAATTTAAATTCAAATGTCTTCAAGATGTTTTTTATTAATTAAATAAAATAAATTTGTGTTAAACACTCTCCTCACCATTTTTAATATAATTTGACAGTTGACGGATCCAATATCAGATTATATTACAGTTCTTGGAACCTTTTCATCCAGCAATGCCTACTGTCTAACATCATTGTTATACAATAGTTTTACATTACTGAATGGGGATTTAAAGTTTTTTTATTTTGTGTAAAATATATGTGTATTTATTTTAAGTGTTAATATGCTGTGTTAATATTCATTCAAAATATGCCCAACAACATAGTTATGATCTTATGCCGTACCCGTAACTGTCTCCATTAATGAAAAAAACTAAAAATACAAAGAGGTTAGCCAAAGAATAAAATAAAATAGACTAGTGGAGCTCATGTGGTCCCAAAGCCAGATAAAACTCGATATCTTGAATAGATTCTATAATAAAAGCTGACAATGAGCTACGCAATAAAGGTGCATGTTACTTATAATGTATGCATGAAAACCTAATAATTACAAACACATTACTTAATAAAATAATTTAATAAGTGATAATTTTAAAATATAGATGCACTAAAAGTATTTTTAAGATTTAAAACTATTTAATCTATTACAATCTTTATTATACTTTATTTTCCTCAACTCAGTTTTGATTTGCAATTTGAAATCAGCAGAAAAAAAGTTTTCGGTCTTTTCTTATTGAATGCATGTAACTGAAAAAAAAAAAAACATTTTTTTTTGTTTTTTTTTAGACCAATGTAATTTTGTTAATCATGTTAAGATTTTTTTTAATAAATACGTCACCTATATCTATAACAAGAATGTTCTAACTGCATAATGCTTCATCTTCGCCATGTAACATATCATTTTAGTTTACATTGTTCAGATGATCAAGTACTGTATGCTCTGACTAAAATATTTTCAAAAGAATTTATTTTTTACTCTTTACAATATGGAAATTATATTACAGAATGTCTATTCCCTTTAATACATTGGCCGGCCTCCGTGGCCGAGTGTAGCGTCTCGGCCTTTCGAATCCCGGTCAGGCATTTTTCATACACGCTACAATTTATTCATCTCATCCTCTAAGATATACCTTAACGGTGGTTCCGGAGGTTAAACAAAAAAAAAATTTAATACATTATCTCTGATTTTTTTCACTAATTTTGTATCACCAGCTTAAATAATTATTTTCATGAATCTGAACAATAGGGTTATGATAATTGGAAAAAATTAGTAAAAATCTTCTAATGATTCCAATCCTCATAAGGGTTATCATATACATCAAGTTCCATTAGACGTAACATCCATTTTTATAGTAAATTAGTAACCAGTATCAGTACGCCAGTATTATTAGAAATAACTAGCTTTAAAACCTTTTTTAGGTTTGCATCAGTTCATATCTAGTTGCCACTGACCTTCGAGCAAAAAAATTAAATTTTAACTATAATCAAGTGGTTTTTAAAACTAATTTTATTTTTAAATTTATTCAAAAGAACAATACAATTGAATAGTATTGTAATTATATTTTATTTCAGGGAATATTTGTTATTGTAAAAATTACTTTTAATTTTATTAAAACGAGAAACCTAGAAATTTACATAAGAAAAACATAATCAAAGAGAAAATAATGAAAAGAAATCCAGAACTATAAGAAAAATGAAAAACTGGAAAAATGTAAATTTAGAAAAATAAATCTTTAGAAATATTAACAAAAGTTTCATAGCAAGTATTGTGATGATTCTTCATTGCATTATAATCAATAAATTAATCAAGAAATAATTACAAATATAAACAGAATAAAAAAAAATTTGAAATTAAATCTGAATTAGTTTAGGAGTATGGAATTTTTACTATAGAAAAAATAAAAAAATAAATCACATTTTATTTATGTAATTGTTAAAAAAATAAATTTAAAAACGAATATGAAAAAAACTTAATTCTAAAAAAAATAATGCATCTTTTTAAAAATATTCAATAGAAAAACGTAATTTCAAAAAATAAAACCTAATTACTGTACAAAGTACTCAGCTTTACAAGGAACCTAGAGAAATAAGCAAGAAACTAGAACATACCTAATCGTTACTGCTAAAATCAAAAACAATACATGCTGACCATGTAGATCCAGCAGAACAGGCAGCAGTCATCAAATGATTCTATGCGATCCAGTGTAGAAATTAGTATAATCCCTACATTAGCTAATAAACAGATTTGCTTTACCTGAGTCAAACCTATTAAAAAGCACAGCACTGATATCTGCATTCCACCAAACCAAAAAATTAAGAGCAGATCATTCAAACTACCCATTCATTATACGAGATGTGGCTAGATAACAGGACTGATTTTTGTAAGATAAACAGCATGAGCCTCAAGGTTAAATACCACATTGTCTAGTTGCCTGACATTGCCCTCTACATTCCAGCCAGTGATGACCGCAACCTGCTCAGTCAGGCCACAGCCTTCATTTGTGTCAGATCGTCTGCCTGCCGCTCATCAGAAATATGGTAGGCCGCTTTAATATGGTAGGCTTTTAATAAAGCAATGTGTTAACGTGAAATTTTTAGTGAAACTCGGCAAGTTCGCAACAAAGACCTATTATCAATTGCAACAAGTGTACGGTGATGAGTGTATGTCAGGCACATGGGTTTTTGAGTGGCATAAATGGTTCAAAGAAGGACGAGAAGAAATCAAAGATGATCCATGTCTAGAACGTCCTTCTACTTCCAAAAAAGAACATTGATAAAATAGGCAATCTCATCCATCCTGAAGGTCTGAACTTCAAACAGCAAACAAGGAATATTATCTTGAGGCACTAACTACTCTCTGTGAGCAAGTACGAAGAAAGCGACCTGAATTGTGGAAGAACAAATCATGGATTCTTCATCAGGACAACGCTCCAGCCCACACTGCGCCGATTGCTAAGTAGTTTTTGGCTAAGCACGGGTTCCCTGTGCTGGAAAATCCACCCTATTCATCAGACCTAACCCCATGTGACTTTTTTATGTTCCCGAAAGTGAAGTAAGTATTGAAAGCCACTAGGTTTGAGACAGTTGATGCTGTGAGAGAAAAAGCGATGGAGACCATGAACATGATTTCAGAAAATGACCTGAAACACTGTTTTGAACAATGGAAAATTCGAATGGAGCTGTGTAGGGATCATGGAGAGGAGTATATTGAAGGGGATAATGTGAAAGTTGTTAAGAAAAAACAATATAACATGTTACAGCAAAAATCCCATTATTTTCTAGCTACACCTCATATATATTTTTAATTAACCAAGACTGAATGTATTTGCATGTATCATCACTGTGGTAGAATTATTATCATCGAAAACTATTTCCAAGAAAAACATCTATGCAACATTTTCTTTATCTTTTCATAAAAAATTAAGCTCAGTACATTTATATTTACAGTTTTTCTTACTTTCAACCACTTTTTGTTTGTAATAACAATTCCTTCATCTACAAAATTTTATCAGCCATTAAAAAATTCAAATTTACAGCAGAAAATTACGCTTCTGTTATCAAACTTAAATTTTTAAATGAACCTTAAAAATAGGTTTATGTGTGTCAGTTAAACTAAATTAATTTTTCAATACTACTGCTGATCTATTCAGAAATAATGTATGCTAGGTTATACATTTTTTTTCTTTTTTTTAATTTGAAGTATATCTCGATAAATCTTTTTGTTTATCATTTAATTCAGCCAGCATTAGCCTAACTAAATAGTTAAGCTAATTGTTCTGTATGTGTTTCTGATGCATGAGCATGCATCAGAAATTTTAACTAGACTTCTGAACAGAAGAGTGGAAGAAGTGTTAGGAGAAGACCAGTTTGCCAAAGCTAGCAGTTAATAATGTTAAAGAACAGTTCAGATCTGGGGTAACAGTGCAAGGTGAAAGAATAAAGACAATATGATTTGATGATGATATAGTAACTCCAGTTAAAAGTAAAAAAAAATTTAGAAGAAACAACAAATAGCATGGATGAAATCCTACGCAAGAACTACATAAAAATAAACAAAACCAAAACCAAAATAATAAAATGTAGTAAAAATAAAGTAGATGGACCACTGAATATAAGATAAGATGATTTTCCATAGGAAAAGACTATAGAGTTAGAAGAATTTTGTTATTTGGGAAGTAGAATTACTAAAAATGGATGAAGCAGGAGCGATACAAAATGCCGAATAACGCAGGCGAAACAAGCTTTCAGTCAGACATATAATTTTCTTACATTAAAAATTAATTTAATAATTTAACAGGAAAACATTTTTAAAAGTATATGTTTGGAGCATAGATTTGTATGTTAGTGAAACTAGGACGATCGGAGTACCTGAGAAGAAAAGATTAGAAGATCTGAAATGTGGTGCTATAGAATAATGTTAAAAATCAGATAAGTGGTTAAAGGATAAAATGAGGAGTTATTGCGGCAAATTGATGAAAAAGGAAGCATTTTGAAAAATATTGCTAAGAGAAAAATTTATAGACCACATCTTAAGGCATCCTGGAATAGTCGCTTTGATTTTGGAGGGACAGGTAGATGGGAAAAATTGTGCAGGCAGGCAACGGTTAGAATATGTAAAAAAAATTGTTAGGGATGTAGGATGTAGGACGTATAATGAAATGAAACGACTGGCATTGGATAGGGAATCTTGGAGAGCTGCATCAAACCATTCAAATGACTGAAGACAAAAAAAAAACCTCCTACATTCCTATATCCCTAACAATTTTTTTTATACATTTCAACGTTTGGAATACGTAAAATAAATTGTTAGAGATGTAGGAAATAGGGGCACTACATCCGACAATTGTTTATTTCTCTAGGAACCTAGAGAAATAAAAAAGAAAACAGATCATAATCATTACTGCTAAAATAAAAAAAAAAACCTGCTGACCTTGTGGATCCAGCAGAACAGGCAGCACTCATCACATGAATCCATGTGATCCAGTGTAGAGTATGCCCCTCAGGCTACTAAACAGATTAGCATTATCCAACTCAAACCTATTAAAAGAAGCATAGCACTGATATCTGCATTCCACCAATCCAAAAAAAACCAGCTGAAACAACTGGCACTAGATAGGGGATTTTAGAGAGCTGCATCAAACCAGTCAAATGAATGAAGATAAAAACTAAACAAATAAACTATTTACTAAAATATTTAACAGTATTTTGAGAAAGATAGTCCAGTCAACAAATATCATTATAATTTAATAACCAACATTTTTCTTTTTCAAAAAGGATCAGTCAATCTGTATTACTAATTTTTAAGTGTGATTTATGTTTCAATATTAACAAAACAATAAATTTTTTCAAAAACCTTTTTTTAAATTCATATTTATTTTATGCACATGTTTTGTATAGATACAAAATAACACCATTTAAATTTCATTACTTTTTTTTATTAATTTTTTTTTATAAAAATAAAAATTAATAACAAAACTGATTTATAAGATGCAGAATTTATATAAATTCAATTATAACATTATGTAATAGTTCAATTCTTTTTTATTTTGAAAACTATAAAAAGATTTGTTTTCTTCTAATTTTATATAGAAATGTTATTTACGTAGAAACTCCTGTTTATTACAATAGATATAAAATTTTTAATTTAATTACCTTGAAATTATCCTAATAATTACTTTTTACAAATATATTTAATCCTGATATAGTAATTTATTATTATTATTATCATTACAATAATCGAATATAAGGCATGGATATTATTTATGTATATGAACTAGATATTTAGAGGGAAAAATTAATATCTTTCTGCTTGTCTAAGGAAAAATGATCTTTACTAAGAAAGTTATAAAATTTTCTTTATACAGAAAGTTTCGTTTATCAGTTGACACAACAGTAAGATACCGTGATATATTAATAAATATCATATATATAGAGATACATAGAAAATGTTTATTAAAATGGTGATTTCTTTTTAATAATTTGTAAATTAAACTGTGAGAATTAGCCATTTGCTAATGGTAAATTAAAGTGAAATTAAACAAATTAATTATAACAATTTTTTAAATAAATTAAATCACCGCTGATTTGATATAAAATTTTTAACTAGAACTATTTAAAATAACTAAATTTGTTACATAGTTATTGAAAATTATTGTTAAAAATAATGTTTTTTTAACCATAATTGAACTATATAATTTGTTTTATCATTAAAATTTATTTTTTAAACATATAGAGGATCTCCAAACATGACATAAAGATAGCAGCATCAATTAGATTAATTTAATAGAATCCTTATGATAAGATCTAACTTGCACCAAAATAAGGTGGATTAACCATTTAATAAATTTTCATTACTTTTCTTATTGCAAGTTTTTTTTTTAATTTTTTTAAATTGTAATCATATTAACAAAAATATTAAATATGTTATTTTTTAGAATAACAATGTAATTTGGTATCCAGATTTTGAGATCTGACTTACTGTTTGCAGTCTTTTTATCTATTGAGAAACTGATATTTATGCAATTTTATTTTTTTCATAAATTAAATAAAACTAATCAAGTTATTGATTTAATAATTAGCGTTGTCTAAAAAATGAAGCCGAAAAAAAAGTAATACCATTTCATAATGAATGAAATGAGGCTTAATTAAAACTTAGATTCTGATGCATTTTTACTTATTGAAGTTCTAAGCAATGCTTAAAAAATTACATTTTTTAAATTCACATTTATTTAATAGTTATTTCTCCAAAACTTCAAATTACAAATTTTAAAAGTTGTTACATCAGCTTAAAGTATGCAATCTGGAATTATTTACATTCCCATTCGGCTAACTCTAATATATTCTCCACTTTTGTTTCACTCAGCTTAATTCAACACACATGATGTATGCAGAATTCTAATACCAAAAGAGATAACTGCATGCCATAACTTCTAAAAACTATAAGCAATCTACCCATTGAATAGTTATAATTTAATAACATAATTATTCGACAGGTAATTATAAAATAATTACTATAGAATAAATTTAATAACGTTATTATTTATTTAATACTTCAGCTGAATTAAAATAACTTATAAAGACAAATAATCCTAAAATTGAAGAAATATTAAATCTAAACTAAAAAGTACAATTTAGGTTCTCTGACGTAAAAATTGAATATCCAACTAAAAAAAAAAAAAACAAAAAACAAAAAAATGATTATTGCAATCTATTTTGTTTTACATATTTTATTTTGATTCAAAAAACTTGGACTATAAAATCAGAAAAATATAATAAATTAATGCCTGTGAAATGGGGTATTATTATTTTAAAAGAAGTTTTAAATTTCATTTAATTCCCATTGAAGTAACAATTATTTTAAATTGGAGTAATTAAACAATATATACTCAAATAAGAAAATTTACATTTCTTTATTCAAGTAACTAAAATGAACATACCAATTTTTTATAATTTTAAAAACAACCATTTCCTACTGAATTAGTTGTTAAGTCAGTAATTGTTTGATGAAAATAATATAAAGATTATTTATTAAGCAATTAATATGGTATATTTTTATAATTTTTTTAACATTTTTCACAGAGTTGTAAAGTCGAGTAAGGTTTAAAATAGTTCAAACTCATCAGGAAAGATATAAGTTTAATATATAGGTAATTCATTGAATATCTTTAGGCATTCAAAACAAATTTGATTTTACAGGCAAAGAATGCACTGAAAGTAGACGATTTAACCCAAGAAAGAAAAGAACTGAATATTCCATAAACTTAGCAGAATCCCTAATAAACTAGGATTTTCTCCACTAGTACTTAATTTCATGTAATATTCTTACATATAAATCTCTGTCTGCGGTTTCGTGACGAATTATTCATATTAAAAAAAAAATTATAAAATAAAATAAAAGCAGGCAGAAAGGTCTATCCAACCTTTTGGAAGACAATCCACTCGATAAGGCATTTATATTCAGAAATGAATGATACAAAGGATAGTTCTTATAGTAACGTAAGCTATGAAGATTCATTCACATCTTAATTCGGCAATATCTATTATATAGCAAAGAAATGGAATTTTTTTTTTTTTAATTTCTGTGTATGTTGTTCTTTCTCATTAGTCTACAGACAGCAGACTTCATAAAATGAATTAAAATTTACGCTATTCAATGATATAATATGTAAAAGATATACAATCTGACTGATAAACAGAAAAAAGTAATTTTTCCCCCTGCATATATGTTTATTAATAAACTATAAAATACTCTGCATATATAAAACTAAATTATTAATAATATATTTCTCTCCTGCTCTAACACACATTCATACTTTCACATAAAAAATAATTGATTGATACTTGTTTATTTTAAGGCTGCCATTTCAATTTTTTTTCTACTTGTAAGTAAAAATAATACCTCTGTAAGTTAAATTATATAAGATAATATATTGCATATAAATTAATAGTATTCAAAGTATAATAATGTTTAAAATAACAAAAACTTACAAATGTACGCCGATAATTTAATTTCTTCTTCTTCTTCTTTAAAACATAAAATTAATCAAGGAATTTATGATCTACATATTTAATTATCAATACTGAACATTTTTAATTGAAAAAACAAATTAAGACTTTTTTAATTCTAAACACAAATGGTAACTGCAAAATTGTTCAGCTGTATTTTCAGCTTGATAAATTGAGATGCAGTAAACTATCAAAAGTACATTAAAACTTACTTGAATAGATGGTTATAATGTTCCATTTCTTCTATATTGTGTTAGCAATTAAATGACTAGCATCCATTACTGAATATAAGAATTCAAATCTAAGGTAAGTAAATCAGCCCAATCCTCAAGTATCAATCCATAAATATTCCAAACCGACTGAATTGATCACACAATTACCTATAAACAAAAAATTTTAAATGATTTCTGGTGGTGCTATTTTTTTGTTTACAAAACATAAAATAAACCCATTTTTAAAAGGGGATGGTTGTCTTTCAAGCCCCTGCATCATATTTACCTTTTTTTTAATTTTTTAGTTATATTACATAATATAGAAAATAATAAAAAGTAATGATCTATAATTTTTATGAAATTATGTTTTAGAAATTTCTCTTCAAAATATCTAGTTTATTAATTAAATAAATGCTTTATTTTGTAAAAATTAACTTTTTATAAAAATTTAACATCAGAATACTAGGTAAAATTTTATTTCATCTTGAAGTAAGGGAATCCTTTTTTCATTCAACATAATCTTTTTATATGAAAATTATAAAAAAAAGTGATCTGATTTTTTCAAAACACTTTGAAAATTTGCCAAATTTTTAAATTGCTTTTTCTGCAGGAGTGCAGTATGATAGTTTTCTTTTGCCTATACTTTCTTCACTCTTCCTTCTCTAATGTTCTGAAATAAGATATTTCTATTACATTCATTAGATTCTTTGCAGACTTTTTGAAAAATCATCAAAATTACTATTCTCTGCATTTTTTATTCTTATTAAAAAAAACACTATTAGAAATACAAATTTTACATTGTTTTGGAAGTATTGTCAATTAACTTTTTTTTCAGTCTCTTATTTGTTTTCTGATATTCACTACTTCCTTAAGCTCTCTCTCTTTTTCTGTTTAGCCTCCCAAACTACCATAAAGTATTACTTCAGAGGATGATGTGTATGAATGTGAATGAAGTGTAGTCTTGTAAATTTCAGGTCGACCACTCCTGAGAAGTGTGGTTAATTGAAACCCAACCACCAAAGAACACTACTAGATGATTTAACAACATCAAGTAACTTTTCTGGAAATAATTTTTAGTGTTTTCTTGTTTTTTAATGAAGTTCATAATCATTTAGTGTAGCCCTTAATATTCTATAATTGCATAATTTCTGTATGTGGAATATTTTTCAAAAATTGTAATAATGGTATTTATAATACAATTTCAATTTAAAGTTCTGAAAACTTTTGTTTTAACTCTAATCATGATCAACTTTTTCACAATATCTTCAAAATTGGAAATTTATAAACTGTAAATATACAAGAAATTTTTATGTGATAAAAACATAGGAGACTTACGTATTTCTGTATTACTTAATGTTATGAACAAAGTTCATTTTAGCTCAAGATTTTTTTTTTGTAATAAAAAAATATAAATTTGATATATATGTAATAACCAAATCTGATAATACTAGATCAAAATTATATATTCTAAAATGCTTAATGAATAAACAGACCCAGCATCCTAGTCCATTCTAATTCATCCTAAATTTGACTAGGTGAAGTTAATTAATATACACTACATCTTACTGGATAACAGATTCAATGTAGATTAAACTAATAAAATAAAATAATATAACCAGATATAAAATAATGTAACCAGCTTAAAATGGCTTTGCATGCTCAGATGGTTCTCTATGCCAACTGGACATAAAAAACATAAAAATCTTGTCCAGCTGTACATAAAAACCTTGGTTGGACTTTTAGATGACAAAAGTTTTTTCAAAATTTAATTTTAGTGTACGCAGAAATTTCTAGTTGAAGATGATGTCAATGAAGATATGGACAATATCTCTGAGAACCACAGCAACAAAATATTCTATTCAAACAGGATATGGATTTCTTCGCTACTAAGTGTTCACAAAACAATACATTCTTTGTAATTCCAAGTGCCATCATAATTCTTCATGTAATAAAAATTAATTTTTTTTTAACAATAAATAACGTCTGTCAATAGATAAATTAAGCATTTTCCTATTCTCACTGCCACATTTGAAAAATCAAGATATGACAGGGTCAAACAGCAATATAGCCTAAAAAATTAAGACACAATAAATTGATGATATATGTCAAAATAGTTCATCTCCAAGTTAAGATAACATTTTAGGGCAAACAAGTGTCTGAACTAGGCTGAAGCAATTATTCAATGAATATTAGGATATATCACTTTGGCCTGGTCTTATCTGGTTAGTCCAGATACAAGTATATTGGATTTAGCCAATAACATATAAATGGGATCAGAAGCCAAATTCTTCCTCTTTAATAATTTTTATTTCTTTTATTTACATACCCTAATGTTTATAAAACTAATGAAATATTAAATCACAAAAATATCCATAAATATCAGAATTTTCTAGTATCCTGATGCACCCATTATTTGTAAAATATCTACGTTTAGTTGCATTTTACAAAAAAAAAAAAAACTCTCGCATTTATTTAAACAAAAACCTTTTGTGTAAAATTTTCTTCAATTTCACTATATGATCTTACAATTTACATATTTATTTTATTTTTAGAGTTATTTTAAAAAAAACTAAAGAAACTACTTTGACGCCGAGCACCACTATATGAAAATTTTAGTCAGTTTAGAATTTTTGTGAGATTTTGACCAAAATTTTATTTTGGGCAATCAACTAATTACATTTTAGCATCACTGACTGCAAAACTGAAAGCCATAGTTTGACTTTCAGCAAGGAACTACATTTTTATGGCAAGATTGAGCAACTTTTTTAAGGTTTCAAAGAAAAAACTCAACATATAAAAACAAAAATGTTGTCTCCTCATAAAAGAATACAATTTTAAGTCTACGCTGGTATACGATTTCAGATTTTTTTTTTACAAAAATAATTACGATTATTTACTTAAGTGAAAAATATTTAGAAATAACTCAAAAGTAAGTATATCATACTTTCATTGAAATGGTGCCTAATATAACAAATAAGAACCAATAAATATTAATTAGAAATAATATAATAATAATAATAATATGACTTTGGTAAATCACTAATAACAAACTATTTAAAAATATTTCAGTTTATTATTAAAT
>JAAAKQ030500643.1:2937-20477 GCA_010016005.3 Zanna intricata | reverse complement strand
GCCCGAGTTTCAGTTCCTCCGGGTAAATTAAGGCTTTCTGAAATTCTGGGAAGGTCAATTAAGGGGAAAATTCAATCGTTTCTTATGGTTTATGAGCTGGGAAATAAAAAAAAATAGGTCCCAGAACTATCTCTCTTAGTTTCTAAGATAACCCATGTAAAATGTAAAAAATAGGGTCGATAAACACATTTTTTTACGTTTGACGTACAATAACTTGTTAAATTGGCAATAAATCATACATTTTTTAAACATAAATTGTAGAGAATTTACAACACATGGAATGCATCGTTGGTCTGAAGAAAACCCACATGCTACAGTGGAAAAAAATTTTTAGCAACAATTTTCAGTGAATGTTTGGTATGGTATTATAGATGACCAATTAATTGGTACTTTCATACTACAACATCGTGTCACAGGGAGAAACTATCTGAAATTTTTACGTAATGAATTTATTATATTGCTGGCAAATATCCCTTTAGCAAAACGAATTGAAATGTATTACCAACGAACTGAAATGTGTAGGAGTTCCTACACATTTCACTAATGAAGTAAGGCAATGTCTTGATGAAAAGTTTGCAGGTAAATGGATAGGACGTGGAGGGCGGGTTAATTGGCCACCGAGATCCCCAGACCTCACTCCATTGGATTACTGTTTGTGGGGATGGTTGAAAAATGAGGTTTACATTAAAAATTTATTTTTGTATATTTTCATATTTATTATAAAAAGATGCAGAAATTTTCTGGGCTAAAAATTAACTGTTGTAATTAAAAAAAAGTAGTAAGTAGTAATAAATACTCTTTATTCAGATTAAGAATAAAGCTTGTGATGAATAAAACTTTGATTGTCAAATGTAATTCTTCATTTAGAAGAATTCAAATCTAGCCAAAGAAGGTCTGTCTCCATTAAGCCCATATTTTCAGTATGGGCTTTACAGAGTTCAGTTTAAACATACAAAAACTCTGAATCTATGTTGATAAAGTGATCAAAGATAAGTAAAACAAGTACAAGAAAAATGATTTATCCACAGAGAAATTGCAGTAGATAAGTAATTCCATCCACTTGGTATTTATATGTCCTCTTTAGACAGCCCATCAAAATACTATTACTAGTATTCTTACTATAACTGGGAGTGGCATATTACTGTAAAATTGTTTTTCAATGCTTAAAATTATATTGTAATAAAAGATCGTGTTTTGTTCAGAAATTAGAGCCACTGTAGGCTAGTGTTAGGTTCAAATCCTAGGAACACATCTCAGGAATGGTCAACCTTTGATTATGACAAGACTACACTTAATTACATTCATACATATTATCTCTTGAAGTAATATTTTACACTGGTTCCACAGGCTAAACAGAAAAAAGTAAAAAGAGGCTAGCGTCATGATTTTTATAAATAATAATTTTACCCATCTGAAATCTTATGATTGTGGAAGTATGCTGCTGAACAAAAACTATTGTCATTTTTCTATTGAAAGGAAAGAGGCACAATATTATTAAAAACAATTTTTCATTGATTGGTTGACTATTATTTAAAATAAAAAAATTATCATAGCCATCACAAATATTGTACTGATCTAAATCGGTGAACCGTACTATAACCATATTATAACTATTGGCTAGTTGACTGAATGAGCTAAAACTGACCTATATTGAGTTGGTTATCTTTATACAGTTAAGTGTTACAAAATAATTAACACCTGTAAAAATTAATTATAGTTATTGATAAATCAAAAAATGTAAACATAAATCTTTTTAATATTATATTTTAGTCACTTAACCTAAAAAAAATAAAAATAAAACAATTGTAATTTAATTTAAACTCTGATATATAAATTAATTTTTGATTCTAACATCTTGATTTATATATTAGGATTTATTATGGTATATTATATATTTTATTATTTTGCTTGTATTATGATATAAAACTATTCTCCTGTAAAATTAGTAATTGTTATTCAAATATGGTGATAGTATAGAGTTTAAAAGGTATTTAAAAGTAAATATTACTCTATTAAAATTATAATTGATCTACTTCAGACTACAATCTGTGAAAAACTATCCTTTTCACTTACGATAAAAGTATTAAAAGTCATTTGTCATAAATTTTTTAGCTCATTGGTTAAAAGTTTTTCTATGTTTTTTATAGTTCCAAAATGGTAACCCACCTTGATTTCAACCTAGAAAAGAGACAGAAATTGCAGTTAGATCTGGTCTGTTTGGGGAATCTAAGAGTATGTGAATGGTTTTAATCAAACATTTTTGAATTGAAAATGTAGTAAGAGTGCTGGTTGTATTTTTGAAGTAATTTCAAGACGTCTTTGTAAAAAGCATGATTAACTGTCTTGTCTTAAGAGGTATAAATTCCTTTTGTGCAAACTGGATCTGCTCATGTGTGCTACATTTAGTCCCTTTCTTTCATCACTTGTTGTTTTGTACTTTGAATATTATTATTCATCATCTCCTATTATTACATTTATCAAGAAACTTGTCACAATTTTGAGCCTTTTCCACAAATTTCCAACTAATTTTCTCTGCATGAAAGTTAGATTAGCAACATTTTTCCATGTGTGATAAGTTTTTACCTATAAATTGTATGTATACAGCACCCACTTTAGGGGTGGACAACCTGGAAATTTGTCTGGGGCGCCATTTTGGTTATAAGTGTGAGAAAAATATTGATGTGTTAAATATTCAATTAATAGAAAATTTCACATATTGATTTTCTTGTTTGCTAAAAATTTACAGTGCGTAGCATATTTATTTTGTTTATGTCTAAAGCTAAAAACATTTACACTATTATTGAAATATTAATGCAGAATTTGTAAAGGACGCTACTTGAACTTGTTTGAACATGCATATACTTATCTGAACATACAGCATTAGCATGCAAGCAGAGTGCTGCTTCAACTTGTGTTCTAACATGCATATACTTATTTATTACCTCTAATTACAAAAGAGCGGTTTCATTACATAACAGCATTATTCTTGCTATTATGTTGCTAGTCATAACAAGTGAAAGTTCATAAAATTTACTTAGTGCGATTTCTTAATTTTTAATGGTAAGTACATCTATAATTAATGTTTTTTAGTCTGATGATACTAATTTATTGTAATCTGATTATCAAATTGAAACAATAAAAAGCGTTTTTAAATAAAATAAATATTTAATCTATTAAAAAGACTCTACTCTGACAGAATTTTAAATAGTTACATACTGTGCAGACTGTTACCTACAATACTTTTCTCCTAGTGGTTAAGAAGTTACCTTCCTTCCTACAGTGCTAAACAATTTACATTACTAATAAAATTGTTCAAGAAACAAAGCCCTTGAACAACTCAACAGGGACACAGGGTTGCTACCAACAAGATACAAAAAAAATTGTGCTTACCAGAAAGTGCAAACAGATGTATGAATACAGAAACAAATGAAATAGTGCGGCATGGCTATTAAACTGATGTAAGTTTACATGAATTACACAAATATATTTCTGTTTTTTTACAAAACTACCCCAATTAAATGACTGGCCGGAATAACTAGTAGTTTTATTAATCAGAATTAAGACCAATAAGAATGAATGTCGAAATTGGTGCTGATTCTTTAAATAAATTAAGTCTTTATACTCTTCAGATTATAATTATTATTAAGTTTATAAATATCATTCATAAACATAACATTATTAACTTGTGAATCTTTATGTAAATTTATTGTATTAATATATGTAATATTTATTGAGTGAAAGAAGATTTGTTGAGTCTTAGTAGACTCATAGAAACCTGGAAGAGGACTTCCTGAATGAAGTGCATAGCCTGCTTATATAGCGTGTATGGAGCCGAGTGCATCCAAAAGGAGCTGTGTGAAATGTAAAGAGCCAAGTATAGCCAAAAGAAGCCTTAAGAATCCGATTGAAGCCAAATATGTTTAAAATTTAAAAGTCCTAATTTAAATGAAAATTAATGTTTATCATTAATAGTGAATTTTAAATAATATTAATAAAATCTGAATCTATATATACTACTAGCCAAAAATCTTATGATATATGAATTAAACAAAGGTACTTGTGAAAATAATCTTGATCTGCTCTGCTGACATCATAAACTACGTCCTGGATGAAACTAAGATCTTTAGATATAAAAATAGATGAAAATTACTTATTCATTTTTATTAACCAAGAGTTAATAAGTTAATTTTTGTTACAGCAAACAATATATGTTATTGGCTTTGAACATGTTTCTTTAAGAGCCAGCAGTTATTGTTGTAGTCTTTTTACAGTAATGCAGCAAGAAAAACTTCACCTTAAAAATTAGTAAACATGATCTTGCAGAATGATACTGCTTACCTGAATTTGTATCTTTTAATGATTAGTGTGGTGTCGGTCTTTTTGTTTATGAATTTGATTGACTAATATGGAAGTTGTATTAATATTGTAAAACGTATTTCTTTGGGAAAAAGGAACTGCCTATAATCCCTTAACTCAGTTAATTGACTGGAAAAAAGTTTAAGAGGCCTGACTTTTTTGTGTCATCTCCAAAAAGAGGAAGAAACAGTCCTTGAACAATTAAACAGGAACACAGGGTTGTTACCTACAAGAGCTAATATATGCGGCTGACCTGCACCGGTTTCCAGAAAGTGCCAACAGATGGAGCCATGATATCAATGTACTCCCATGGTACTTGTCAAGGAAAAGAAATAAAGGATAAAGAGACAATCAACTCTTACAGGGACTGCCTTTGATTAGGATAGTTTACAATTTTACCAAGGACCATTGGCTAATAATACTTTTATAATTTTATTACTACCATCTTGAACCATCAATGTTTGTTAATGCTAATCCTCAGTGATGCCTAGACACTTAGGTATATGTTACAAATAATATTAAGAGTAAACAAACACACAATTAATTTTAAAATTTATTATTCTTTTAAAACAACTATAATGTTTATAACATGATATATTTTTTAATAAATGTATAATAAAAACAATATTTAAAATCACTTTGTACTTACATTAAATACATTCGCATACCATAAAACATCGTAGATCACAAAACTTCTGGTCATGATAAATTATAAAGTTAAATATTTAAACATTTAAATAACATTTTTAAAAACATAATATTTATTTCTTTAGATTAATAGCTACCTAAAAATACTGAGATTAAGAATAATTTTTTATTTGTTTACTTGTGTAATAAATGCTTAATTCGTATTCGCTACTAAATAGATATATGAGGAATTATAATATCTTTAATAAAATTGTGAATGTATTTAATTTTCTCTTAATCCTTCTAAATATAAATTTTTGTCATTAACAGTAACGTAGAAAAAACATAAAATATCTTTGTAGTACTCTAGGTTTATCTGCAACTGGATTAAATATGTTGCAGCTTAATTATCTAAAAATTATAAACATTTTTGCAGAGCAGAGTAGTAGTTAATATTATATATGACAAAAGAAGTTGAAAAGCAAAACATATATGACTAGAAAGAAAGCAAATCCATAATTTTGGTTTACTGTAACTGATAAACAAATCATTAACCTATTAATGTCTGCACAGAAATATAATACAAATTAAAATTTAGCATCATATAACATTACAATGAGCTTGTTACATTAATATATCAAAACTCAGAATAGAACAGGGAATTTCTTTCTCTCCCAGTTTAAACTGTTATAAAAAAAGTAGAAAGTTATTTTATTCAAATTGCTATTAAACAAATACAATTACAAAAAACTCTAAATTTTCTACTGTTAAAATGTGTTTTCTCTAAACAATAGTATCTCTTGTTTCTCAGACACGACATAAAAAACTTCAAACCTTAATAGAAGATTAAATTTAAAAAAAATAAATCTAAATATATTTTTGTTCATCGTCTGTAACCACAGAATATTCATACTATTAGAAATTTATCTCAAAATATTATATTTATTTAGAATTCTTCCTTTTACAATAAAAAAAATATTAAAAAATGAATACAGTTATTCAGGAAAAGTTATTTAGTAAAGTTCATGAAAAGCAAAGATACAGATAAAACAAAAATTTTTTGGTTGAAATAAAGTGTTAACTATCTCATTTTTTACTTATTAATCATTACAAATGAAATGAAAGGGTAAGCAAAAACTATCTTAGAAATGTAGTATTACAACAGTAAATCTAATAATGCAAAATTTAAATAAATTTCTAAATCATATTCAATGAATTTAACAGGTGATAAAGTTATTTTATTAACATAACTCTAGTTTATGAAAAAAATCCACTATAGTAAGAAATTCAAAAGAAATTTTGCAATTTTAGTTTATGTTTGTGTAATTGAGCTTTTCAGCATCAAAAATAATGAAGAGTAACAATATTATCAGTATTGATATGCATGACCCTTATAATTATCTAGAACAAATATTTTATTATTTATCAGATTCAGTTGAGATAAATTAGTTGTTTATTATAATCCTTTAAATATATAAATTTTTAAAATAGTATGCTTGTTCTGAATATCTTTTCTTTTTTCTATCAATTTATTTTATTTTTACAGAAAAAAAAGAGGAAATGTAATGAGGAAAGTTCATAAATTTCAACATATCTATTAGAAAAATTAAAATTATACGTTTGCCTTACAAGTATTAATTAGAGCTGTGTAAACTATAGAACCAAAGAGCAGATGTTGAGTACTAGCTAAACAATTTAATGCAGATGATGTTATATTTTGAGACTGTGGAACATTGTATGAAGAATAAAGGCTGAAAAATCTTAAGTTGAGGCAACATAGTGTAGTGAGATTTAGATATGTTATAGAAGTGAGGTAGGTTAGGAAAACTGTAAAAAAAAAAAATTAACAGGAAAAAGAGGGATTATTACACTTTGCATTATTTAGAAATAGAATGTTGACTTTAAAGACCTCTTATACTCATAAATTTTTCTCCTGCATTTGTAAATCGGTACTTATTTTATTTCTGTTTGATTTAGTGTAAAATAAATACAGGCCAAGAACATGAAAAAACAAATAAATACTGAAATATTCCATATATATTTAAAGATTACTTACAGTATAAAGAATTAAGCTGCAACATTATATTCCTTAATTTCTATGATTTAAAAAACAAAGTTACAAGTTAACATTTTAAATAAATAATGTAATTAAAGGAAGGTATTTTATTTTAGGACTAATAAAATTAATGATATGGATTTATATTACCTAAATAAATATAAATATGTACATGATAATTATAAGTTTACAGTTGATGAATCAGGGGAGTAAGAAAAGAGAACAAGAATAACCCACAAATGTAAAAACACCTGAAACAAAAAAAAAAAAAAATAGAAGAAAATTATTAATATAAATGAAATAGAAACAAAAAAAAAAATTTAAAACACTTGTAATTTGCCAAAATATAATTTTTTTTTTATAGAGATAAGTTAGATAAATATATTTACCACATAAGACATTATAAGTATTCTAGCAAGAGGATATCTACGAAGGAAAACACTTGTGCGAATACCAACAGCATCTAAGGATGAATATGCACGTTTAACTCTTCTTGTTACACCCGTATCGAATGGACTTTCAATTAAAAAACTTGGTACTTGCGCTTTTGCTGAAAAAAGTTCATTCAGAATCATTTTGTAATGTAACAAAAAACAAATTTATATCAAATAATAGTGGTAACAATTATAATTACAGTTATAACCCTTCAAAGTCTACATTTTGCATGTTATAGACTCGAATGCAGTAACTATCTTGTTGTTATTAGGTAGAAACTAAAAAAAACAACTTTATCGTAGAGACAAAATAAGTTTACAGTTATGAGGAAACCATCGAGTTATTAAACCAACTAAAGGCAAGTTATTAAATAATTTTTTATAAAAGAACACCATTTTCTTAAAAATTATATCATCAGTTTTGAATAATTGTATTATTAACACTGCAAAATGTTTGTTTTTTTTTATTTTTAATTTTTAAAATTTCTGGTTAAGAAGTATTGTAGCTGGAAAAGTTACTTATGTAACAGATCATAAAGGGAAAAAATTGTGTAACTTTATGTGTAATACACACTTTTTTGGAAATAATTGTATATTAAATGCTGTATGAGCGTTATTTTATCTGACATTGAATGGATCATAAATTGCACAACTTTGAAACTACAAGTCTAAATAATGATTTTTGTACTAGTTAATAGAATTTTTTCTTTAATGTTACATTCTGTTTTTAATCACAAATTATTTATTTCATTAAATATTTCTGTCTTTAAATTATAATGCTCAGAGGGGGGTTGGTGGGGTGGAAGAATATATGCAAAATCAGTGAAAAGATTAAATTCAAGCATTTTGTACAAAATGTAAATTTTTATTATGTTTAATTTATATTAGCTATTTGTTTTCCTTCAACCAATTTTCCAGCTACTGCTGGACCTGGATGGGTGTGTGTGTGTGTGTATATAGGCAAATGCAAATGTTGCTTCTAACTTGCCAGGCCTGATTTAGCTGCAGATGTAGTGTAGTTTCAGTGTAAATGTACAGGTAAACATGTTGTCTGGATTAGACCCTTCCCCCTTTTTTTTTTGTTAGATCAGAGGTAATACGTAAGAAGAATAATGTGTAGCGTGTGTAAAAATGCCATGGCTGATTGGGATTCAAACCCAGGGCTCCGGATGAAAGGTTAAGATGCTATCACACGAGCCAATGAGGCCAGCGGAAAAGACTTCCTGAAGATAATCATCTAGCGATTTTAAGAACTATTGTTCTTTACTTAGCTATATAACAAATAACATAAGGGATATTTTGACTTGCTTTTGTCATAGTTCCAAAGGTATTTGCTTTAAAATATTATTATTGCAAATTCTCATCATATGTATATTTTATTTTATGTATATTTTATTTTTATGTATATTTATTAACAGCTTCTTTTGTAGGCGTTATTTATATAGATAATCTTAATTAAAACTTCAATTTTAAAAACATTAAATATTGTTTAAATTTATTCTCCATACAAAATATACACATTAGTTTTCAGTTTATAAAAAAGTAGTAAAATGATATATAACTATGAATACAAATGCAATTATGAGCAAACACATAAAAAAGTTTAAATTATTTTATTTTATGCGTGCAATAAATTCAAAACAGCTTTATAAATAATTTTACAAATTAAAATATAATCTAATGAATTAACATCTTTGAAAAATAATAAATAAATTATGATATAATATTACTCCATAAAAAATTATGAATAAAATGATAAAAGGAATTAAAATATATCAGTACACAAGAATACATTTTCATAGATCACTTACCATCATCAGTATCATTGACATTAACTGTTCTGCCTTGAATCTGATTCAGTAATTTAACTGCTTCTCTGTATTTATACTGAAACAGATATTAAACAATTTTTATAATATACTTCATTTTTAGATCTTAACTAACAAGAAATTACAAATTTAAAAATCTTCTGACACAAATGTTTATCGTAATCGAGATGTCTTTTTTATATACCTTTAAAATAATATTTAGAATTTAGTGATTAAAATAATCATTTGGTCAAAGTAAACAATTTCAAAAGGCAAAAAAGTGATAATGTTTATAAGATTTTAATAGCAAATAATTTTACAGCAGTCAACCTACAAAAGAAAGTAGGTTTGTTTAGAGTTTATTAATGATTTTTCATTTAAATAATTATTAACTAGATGTTAGAGATATAACCATACACAAAATTTCAGCTTTTACTTTCCCGTTTAGGCAATGCTGCAGCTGTAGAAAGGAAAGTAATGTAATTGATCCAATTTGAGCATGTGCAGTTTTCACCAGATCTTGATGTTTTGACAACTAAGTTAAATCATCAAAATCCAAACCCAAAAAACTGGATGGAAATTTTCCAGATGTTAATGTTCGTATGTATGTATGTGTGTTGGCCTCAAATCACCTTATATCTCCAGAACTACTGGACTGATTTTCACCAAACTTTGTCAGGTTACTTCTATATACGAAGCACTGATGTCATTAAATTTGCAACTTAAAAGATCAAGAGGATGAGTCTGTAAAGCAAGGCTACCCTCAGTATCTTGAGATTTTGTCTAATTGAGGTGATATCTTTCTTAGGCATATTTATTAACATTAAAAAAATAATAATATTTGCAAAACTTTTTTTGCAAAATCGCATCCAACACCCTTCCCAAAAAATAGCTCTAAACTACTGCTATGTTGTGACATCACAGGTGAGCAGTAGAATTAAATAAATAGTATTTGAAGTGTAAAAAAGTAACTTGTCTAAGTCTTGAACTTGATCGCCCAGTTGAATCGGTACGTACCAGGTACTGTATTAAGCCTTGTGGCTACTCCTACCTGCTGACTGCAAAAGTGAAATTTGTTCAAAGTTGTAAAATTACAATAGTTTAGTTAGTACTGACTGTACGCTGCTAGTAGCGCACATCCACGTGAATTAATTACAGTATGTGCACACGCTTTAGTTAGAATCATTGAATTAAATAAATGAAAAAAAAAAATTTATTTACTTAACCAGAATATAATTACAAAATTGTACATTCAGTAATTCCGCAGAGATAAACATAGCTATCTGTTCGTAGCCTGGTAACTAACATTAACCTAAATACTAATATTACATACTATTTGTACAATGTACACCAAATAAACTTCTTTTCACGCAATCACATCTAAAAAAAATATTACACTGTCCATAAACGTCTACTCCAATATATTAGTTTTTATCCATTTCTTTAGTTTAATTTTGGTTGACCTTTTGTTTATATTCAGTTTTTTTAATTCATTGTCTAGCTGATTGAACACTTTTAAAGCCTTATTATTCTTATCACTTACAGCTTTACAACTTACCACTTACTGCTTTTTTTTTGGCACTTGTATATATTTGTTTCTTGTTCTGCTAGTTGAGCTACAAAATAACTCTGAAAGCTTACCATAGTGATGAATTAGAGATTCATAAGCAAAAAGCTGTTGCAGCGAGAATGGAGCATCTTTCATAAATTTGTTTTTATTGACAATTTTTAGTAATCTTTTTTATATTTATTTACAATAAATATAAATATTTTAAATTAAGTTGCGTATGTATAAGCTGCACATTAAAAACAACAACCCACATTTGCACGACTTCCCTGGAAAGCGGCTTTTAGTCGCATGATTGGAAAGTTCTACAAATGTGTTGTTAGCTATTTTTTATTTCAACATCATATCCATGTGTTTAGATATTCCAGTCTTTGTCTTCAAAAAAAGATTTTATCTTTATTATTACTTTTACTTATTAATATCATTTATTAATTTTGGATCCCTGGGGAAATCTGTAACTACCCCAATCAGAGGTGTTCCCTCTATGGCTTGATTGCCCCTTTCTCATCATATGACTCATCCTTTATCCTTTTTTGGATAAATTTTTTGGGAGTTTGGTCTGGTTCGGGATGTGAAATCATGATAGCACCTATTATTAGCAAACATCATTTTTATTAGAACTCAGTGGGTAATGACCAATGAAACTATCCAAGGAGTGGGGTTGTAAATAATACCAAGCTAGTGGCTGAGGTGTAAATTGGGTAAAGCCAGGGCTGCTATTTCATTAAATTAGATCTAAATTAATCCACTCCTTAACTAGACTTATAAACTCTGGCCATCTTATATTCAGCGAGAGCCGATTTCAAGAACAGTTCATAGTTCAATTGGATACTTCTTAATATGCCAATCTACACAACTGTGTAGATGGGTTGTTCCTTTAGTAACCTTTTTATTTAGGGTTTTTATTTAACTCCCTGAGGAAAATAAATATTCCAATATTTATTTAAGTTGGTCCTAAATAACAAGATGTGTTAACCCTGTTGAATGATTTTAAGCAGGATAGATACTTGAAGAAGAGCCCACCAGGCTGGTCCAGTAGTCAACTTCTCATTGCAAATCAACTGATTTCAAAGTTGAGAATTCTAAGGTTCTAATCCTAGTAAAGGCAGTTACTTTTAAAAGGATTTAAGTAGTAGATCATGGATACTGGTATTCTTTGGTGGTTGGGTTTCAATTAGCCATACATCTCAGGAACGGTCGACCTTAGATGTAAAAGACTACACTTCATTTACATTCATACATATCGTACTCATTCATCCTCTCAAGTAATACCTTATGGTGGTTCCAGAAGCTAAACAGAAAAAGAGAGATGCTTGAAGGAGATCTTGAACTTTCCTCTGGAGGGGTTATTTGTCTTGAATCGTGCAATTCCTGTAAGGTATCATTTCTCACTAGCCATCTCTTTTATTTATCTTATCTGCTATAGTATGAAACCCCACAATCTATTGAATGATACATAATGGTAGAGTACTTATCTGTTGTTTCCTATCTGACGGCTGAAGTGTGTTTAGGAAATAATTGGCTTAAACTTCAGTGGGATCTGGCTGAACTATTTTTATAGTTCAGATATCCTCACATTTCTAGAGATGTTCCAGTTTTAGAGATGGATGAGTTACTTAGTTACCATAAGAACCATGTACCTATGCTTTTTTAAATTCTTAGAGAAAGTAAATTTGTTTTGGACTATACATTTCAATCGACTAACGCAAAAATATTAATCCAAGGATATGTTGTTTCCACTCATTTAAGAATGACTAATTTTCCAAGGAATTGTGGATCTTGAGCTTTTTTTGGGATTGTTAGCTTGCGTTGTAATTCTGGGATGATTATTTTTTCTTACTGCCAATCCAATTTCCTTACCTTGACTCTTTCCTCCCCCTCATTTTCAGTTCTACAGGTATAGGGGTCTGATCTGTACAGGTCACAATTTTACTCCCATTAGTAAAAAAATATCTTTGTTTTTATGTGGTCTGGTAACCTATGTAATTTTCAACATTGGTCTTTAACACCATTTATTCTTTGCCTTTCTAGCAGTGGTGGCTTGCTTATAGGCACTGTGGACTTCCAGCATTCTCTATTTCCACTTGATATTATTGATAAAATTTAATAAATTGAGTCCTTTTTTCTTTAATTCTTTATTTATACTTGTACAAAAATATAATCCCTAAGCTTAATGTCAATAGCTATAACCCAGTTTATGAAAAAGATATAAAAATCTTTGTATGGAACTGTGCACTTCACAGTTCCAGTGGCAAGGTGTTTGGCGCATGCACACAAGGCTTTGTGGTTTAGAGAGCTTTGTCACTCCTGCAATGCAGAACCTGGCATGCTGGTGTGAAAGGTAGTTGTTCTTTTTACTCCGCATGTGTATGGAACGTTCTTTGTTCATTCCCCTTTCTAGTTTAGGCGGTGGAATGAATATGAAAGTGATTTAGTTGTTTTATCGGTTTATAGTGTTTTTAAGTAAAAATTTTATTATCTAGCACTATTAAAGCACAATGTGCTTAAAAATCGTGTACCTTATTCTTGAATGTGATAAAGTGTCAAATTAGATTATCAGCTACCAGCTACTCTATTTGATTCACTTTTTTTTTTGTTCTACTATTTACAGAAAACTTTAACCATGGCCTTGAAAAGGCACAGAAAAAATTTTCTGAAGCAACCCTCCCCCCTATATTTTAGCTATGAGCCACCACTGCTTTTTAGTTTTCCAATTATATAAATTTTGGTGATTAGTGGAATATATCATACAAATAACAAAAAAAAAAAAAAAATCTTTCTCTAATTATATATGTTAAATCATTAAATTTCATTTCTTTGTAAAGTACTTCTTTGCTTGTACTAAAATGGCTTTAATGTCTCAATCTTACAATGTCTCTGCTGCACTGTACAAAAGCATGAATATATAAATAACAAAAAGCCTTTAACTTCTGATATATGATGATCTTTTATTACAATATTTAATTTCCCTCATATAAAATTTCATTAGTGAATCTTAACATCTTTATTCTTTCTTTTGGTTTGTTAATTAGCCCTGAAAAATATATATTTTTCCGCCTTTTCTTTAATTAAATCCAGAAAGCTATGTGTATAGACTAATTATCTCACTCAAGTCCATGTAAGCTTACTTTTCTCTAATTACAGCTAATTGATTATTATGCAAATTATAAATAATTCTTCTTATTCAACATTTCAGTCTTTTATTGGTTAATAAAATATTAAACATTTTATTTCACGTGAAATTTTCAACCGTTTCTTAATTTCTACAAATGCCTTGTTGATAGCATTTATTTTCCTTTAAGCTACCATCTAAAATTCATAAAGTGTTAAAACTGCTTTCTTGTAACTCGTGCTTTTTCTAAACCTACATTAATTTTCAATTAGGGTGAGTCATCCTTTCAAATACTATCCTTCTGTAAGTTATCGTAGTTAATAAACTGTAGTCCAAACGTTGGGCTAAAGGCCCAATTATTTGTTCCTGCTTTCTTTGGGATTGCATTTATTATACTTATTGAAATCTGAAGAAAACCATCTCAAGTTTATAAAGTCTATTCTTTTAGATAATATATTTTCTTTATTTTGAACATTAATTTTAATAATTTAAAAAATAACTAAGGCCTATAACAATATTACATTGTATAATGTTGGTATTCAATAATAATATATGATTATTTAATAAATAATTAATTCTAAAGAATCCATCATCATTATTATTATACACTTATTTATTAAGAGCCAAATTAATTCAAACATTTTCAAATAACATAAAAAATATAAAACTGAAAACGTTAAAAGTTAAATGTAAAATTCAACTTTGTATAAGTAGATTTTATTTAGCTGATTATTTATTTTTTTTCACATAAATAGTATAGCATAATGTGTAACCTTTCAGTAATGTAATATCTGCATGATAACACTCAGTTTTTAAACTGTTTGAAAAAAAAATCATTAATGCTAGGAGGACAATACAAATTTGAACTATTTAAGTAAAGGATTATCCAATTTCTTTTTTAAACGACATAATGTAATAAGAAATAAGTTCATATAATATAAAA
The DNA here is from genome assembly GCA_010016005.3 of Zanna intricata. NCBI lineage: Eukaryota > Metazoa > Arthropoda > Insecta > Hemiptera > Fulgoridae > Zanna > Zanna intricata. The sequence goes on along the minus strand of JAAAKQ030500643.1, from coordinate 5,574 downwards.
GTTACATACTTCAGTTTTTTCCAGTTGTAAACGTAGCGCATTCTTTTCACTTGTAAGAACTTCAACATTAGCCTGTTTTTGAACTAATGAAGATGTTAATGCAGAAAGCCGAGCTTCCAATTCAACAGGTACTTGAGGTGGTGATGCTGGTCTTTGTGTTAGTTGGGATCGTAAACGCGTCAACTCTGATTCACGTTCGCGTAATCTTGATGTTAATTGCGTTCTTTGACGGGACAATTCTTCTCTAATCGAATGTAATTCCTTTAATGAATGAAATAATTTAATAGAATTATTAACAACAAAAAACAAATTAATAAACTATGAATAATAAATTATTAGTACAAAAAAAGTGATTGTTTTAAATTAACTCTTTAAGTTTATATTAAATATATGAGTAAGGAAATATGAAACTTTTTTTTCATAGTTTCACCTCCGGAATCACCGTTAGGTTATATCTTCAGAGGATAAGATGAAAGATTTGTAGCGTGTGTGAAAAATGCCATACCTGACCAGGATTTGAACCCGGGACCTCCGGATGAAAAGCCGACACGCTACCACACGGCTACGGAGGCCGGCAAAAATATGAAACTGATTTGAAATGAAATGATTTGATATAAAACTGATTTAATAAATTGTTTTATCATGGGTAACCACACTTCAATTTCAATGCTGCTTTTACAGATATTTATCAAAGTACTGCGAAAGAGTTTGTCACTTTATCTAGGTCACCCATGTTTTACTTATTAAGCTAGTAAAAGTACTTTTGAAAGACTTTAAAAAAAAAAGATCTTACAACTAACTATTCAACAAAGCGCATGATATTTTATAATCTATCACATTTATTAAACTGGTTTACTATTAAGTTTTTTATCCTTATTTTACACTTTCAGTAAATTTTCAGTATTTTATGTTTAATAATCTCATATTCAAGCTCTAATTTTGGATATTACTTCCTTAAAGGTTAAAGTAGTAATGGATCTCTCAGGTTGTAATGATGCACTTATCTTATCTCTACTCTTTCTTATGTTACACATTTTTTTTTTTTGAAGTTTGTGAAGTGAAAAATGTTTGTGAAGTTAAAGTTAAAACAAGGCCTAATAAAAAAAATTTGAATTTATATTCAAGCTAGTATTAGATTGTGTTATTGAAGTAAAAATACGGAACAGTCAGTTGAGCTAGCCCAAGAGAACCTTGGTTGTTTTTAAATTTCATAAATTAAAGTATGAATCAAATGTTTAGAAGCTATCGGTCGTATAAGTACCACAGAAGTATACTAACCTCAGTTTGTGCCCGACAGTCTTCTTCAGCAACTTCTCTTCTCCTCTGTTCTTGTAATAAAGATTCTTGTAATGTGTATTGTGTAGCAGCTGCCTCCTCTTTAACAGATTCTAATTTTCTTTCAGCACTAGCCAATTGTCCACTAATTATTTCTAAACGAGTTGACATTTGCTGGCATTCTTCACTTAGAGCTGCTCTTTCGTCTCTAAAATCATAGTAGAAATTTATAATTTATGTTTTCAAAATATGAAGAAAATTTAAATCACTAAATTTGTTATTAAAAATCTCATGGTAAACTACTGTATCTAACATAAATGCTAAATACTATATCTCTGGTTAGAGTTGATAATTTACTCATTGCAGAAATGCTGGCATTTATATATTTGTCTGCTTTTGTATATTTCTATAAAGTTACTGAGATAATTTTTTTTTTTAATAATAGTTAACTGTGTATGCTGTGTAGTAATTTCTTTTAACAGAGCTGCTTAACCTTTTCACTCTTTAATAATTTTAAGCTCTACCCAATATGATAGCATTATTGACCAGATAAACTTTTAGACACAAACTATTTTTAAAACATTTTCTTATAAACATTATGAATATATGTAGCACTATGTTTGTTTTTCCTTAAATATACATAACAAAATTATAAAAAATGACAAATTTCCTAAAAATTTATCTTTATATTGATTAAAAATTGTGAAGCTAAATTCAACAAATGTTAAATATGCTGATTTTGAAGTCGAGAGTTCTAAGGTTCAAATCCTAGCAGAGGCAATTATTTTTATATGGATTTGAATACTAGATTGTGGATACCAGTGTTCTTTGATGGTTGGGTTTCAATTAACCACACATATCATGCTCATTCATCCTCTGAATCTTACGGTGGTTCCAGAGGCTAAATAGAAAAAGAAAGAAAAAGGTTAAGAGAAGCATTTAATTAATTAATAACACAAAAAATTGGCCCACATACAGGAAATAGATCCTTATCTTATTTACAATATACTCTTTTAGTTAGAAATCCCCTCAGAATTCATGAATATATATAACAACAAGTTAATTTTGAATTACTTTTTATACAATTATGATTAAATTTAATAATAAAAGAGTCTTATGTATCCATATAACATATAATTGCAGATTGTCTTTATCTGTCGGTAATAAAAAAACATGGCCATTTGGAAATTATACCATGAATAAACAGTTAATATAGTATTCTGGGTTAGTCTGTGTTACATTACTATCATATTTAAAATCTGGTTTACAATCTTTTCTATCATTAGCAAAAATGTTTCATTTCCATGTTCAAAAAATAAAATTTCTAAGCATCTTATTCAGTCACAGACTAAAATGAGTTAA
>JAAAKQ030500632.1:0-20477 GCA_010016005.3 Zanna intricata | reverse complement strand
AGACATGTTAGGGCCCTTTACACCCTAACATATGACGAGCCTTACGGTGATTATTATTGATTAATTTAAAAATGTGACGAGGGCTAATGATCACAGCAGTCGATGCCCATATAAATCAAATAAAAAAAAAAAAAAAAAAAAAAAAAATAATTATTATGCCAATTTAAAAGAGTGTCACAAATCATCTGTATTTTCTTCTAGATTTGTAAATAACTGGAAAGTTATGAACACCTTTACAAGCATATTTCATACGATATCTTTATCTTTTAGCAATGTTGGTTCAAAAATCACCCTTCGATTCTTTTTGGAATTACAACTATCACCAGGCCAGTAGAAATTGGATTTGCAGTACATAATGACAGGCAACTTCATATCCAACACTGAAGAGGGTGTAAATAACAAGTTTACATTTGCATTTTTCAGTGATGTTCATTCAAATGGACAAAAATAAAAATGTTATCTTGTATTACAATCCTTGGGTTGTAAAATCAAATCAGTAAAAAGTGTTTTAAACAAACACTATATGTTACAACCATCCGGCATTAAACTTAAATATATAATATTATGGACCTGCTTTCAAACAAAATATCATACCATCTTGATGATCGCTGAATTACAAATAATACCACAGCCATTCGCTGTATGAAACTGCCATCTGTATGAATGGCAAAGAGATCCATATACCAATCAATCAAATGGACATATACACTTAGCCAAGCTTGAATTTTCTTCATGTGGAAGGAACATTGATAGATACTGCAGGTGTTGCAAAAGATAAAAAGGGTACAAAAGTATGTTTGAACATCATGGTTGCATTTATGTTTGACGAGATGTGAACAGAAAAGAGATCACTTGGGTAAAAAAACGTGGGGTAACAAAGCATTATGAAGAACACCTTGTCGTTATGAGTCAACAAAAAGAATGTAATAAGCGTTGCAGGGTGGTTGTTAAGTGTATAATAACACGTGGTATAGATATGATCCCACTGGATGAAAACATATGCAGTTCTATATTGATGTGGTACTGGGAATACTTCTACCAGTATTTAGAGAATTGGTGGAATTGGGCAATATTATTAAATCAAATAAGAAATTACCCATGAGTTTCTGTAATTAGGACTTGTTCGAATGGATGTTAACATGTGGATCATACAAACATCACAAGAAGCTGTGTTGGGTGATACTTTCATTCCGTATGGCTCAGAAAAATGGTGTCACTAAACATATGGTCAAGTTTGACCTCTGTAATATGAAGAACATCAAAGTGTTTCTTAGTTCGGATTATTATCTGAACGATAAGATGGTAGCATTAGAGGTGATGGCAGCAATATATATAGGATATTTAAGGATTTTCAAAAATATTACTGTATGTGTTGTTCACAGCTGGCATACACTTTCTTTGAATTCTCAATGGAACTTCCAAATTTCATAGTCGATTGCACGCATCACAGTGAGTCTGTGAAATCTGGCCTACGTATTTGAAAGTACACTTTGAGACAAATAACAATATTCCTGCAAATACTACTGCATATTGTGTCATTGTATACAACATGGTAAAATATGAGCCATTGACTGGAGATTGAACACAGTGAATTAAAAAATATACATATTTAGTGTGTACACTACTTATTTTATTTTTTTATACTTTTGTTTCTGTAATCACAGTTGCGTTGTACATGTTCTCAACAATTTACCACCCACCATAAAACACTTCATTTTGATCTATCACAGCTTACCTCACTATATTATAATATACCATAGTATCAACATCTTGTTCCAGTTTAGCACCCGACATAAAATGACACATTTCACACTTTTGTATCATCAACACAATTTCCCACCTTGGCCATAGCGCAGCTGCATTTTGCAACTATACCAATCTTTTGTTACTACTCGCTATACTCTTCAAACAATGAAATAGGTCAACCTGCTCCAAAAAAAAAAAAAAATGGTGAAAATGTTATGGTAACTGTTTTTAGAGATACACATGGAATAATTTTCATTGATTACCTTAAAAAGTGTGAAACAATAAATAACAAATATTATGTGTCCCTCTTGTAGTATCTCAGCAGTGAAATTAAGGACAAAATGATTGGATCTGGCAAAAAATTGCTTTTCGAACAAGACAATGCTCGAACTCATATTTCAGTCATTTCAACGGCAGAAATCAACAAATACATTTCAAATTTCTTCAACATCCTTCATATTCATCTGATCTGGCTCATGACTGTCACTTGTTTCCTAATCTAGAAATTGACTTGGAGAGAAGAGATTTTTGATCAGTAATGAAATTATTGTTACCATAGATTGTTGTTATTTTAAGGAGTTAGGTTAAGTGACGTACCAAATTGCCAACTGTACTTTTGTGGAACATTGGGCTAAGTGTATAAACCTTAATGGTTACTATGTTGAAAAATAATTAAAATGTATCCAGAAAAATGTTTTCTTATCCAGGTAAACTTTTCACCTTACCCTTGTTTTAAAAATAAATTAATGACTTATTAAGTTTGGGTGGCAACTCTTGTCAAATTTTGGTATTAGAGAGTAGAAAAAGGAGGAAGAAAAATATTTTCTAAGTTGAATAACTGATTGTTTATGAACTTTTTATTAACATAAAAAGCATAGTGCATAATTTCAAAAATAAATAAATAAGATTTAAGTAAGTTTTTTGTACATAAACAAAGAAAAATAATTTTTTCCAACCTTTGAAAAATTCTGTAAATTTTTTTTTATATTTAAATTTTACTGGTATTTCTGTAATTTTCCCCTCTTAGAAAAAGATAGTTTATAGACTCATATTCATAAGAGTACTTTTGAACATGCTACCAAAAAATTATATATCAATTTTTTTCCCTTACATTTAGTATCCTGAGTTTGATAAGTTATGTAACAGATAAGATGTAAACTTTTCTTAAATCTTTATGCTTATTCTACATTGATTCCTTTCTCCTTTCTGTACTGTTAAGGAATCAATGTAGTTATGTAACAGATAAGATGTAAACTTTTCTTAAATCTTTTATGCTTATTCTACATTGATTCCTTTCTCCTTTCTGTACTGTTTGTTTGAAAAAACTTACTTTAAAAATGAATTGCTTTTGAGTCTGTTTGCTTGAGAGAAAAATCTTAAATAAATAAAAGAAAATATCTTAAAGGTAGTAAAAGCTCTCATTTTTCAATACAATAGCTAATATCATCAGTGTATGAATAAATAAAAATACATTTTAAGGATGTTTAATTCTAGGAAGTTGGTACAATTCTTATGTGTAGTGAAAACAGAGATAATGTATAAGGATTCCAATATTCCATCATAATCTATTGTTTTCAGATCCCAAACCATCTAAAAATTATATTAAAAATTTTTTCTGGTGGTAGTTTGATGCTTAAACTTATCTCTACTTACTAAGCTGCAGTGGCTGAATGTATTTATTACTCATTCTAGCCGACAATTCATTTACAGGCTGGCAAACCACTGTAATTGTTGATATTGCATGGACATTGTAGTTTTTGAGTATCTGCTTTATTATTTTTTTTTTTTTTTAGATAATCATTGCATTTCTTGAATTAGAGAATGTTTTCATCTCTTATAAGATTTTAGAGTAATTTTAAAAGTATCCATAAAAATGTTAATTCATAATTAGGTTATTATTTGTATTACAATTGAATATATGTGCATATATTCCGTTGTAATTATGTAAAGAATTTTTTATTAATATTTGAATATTTTTTAATGTAGGTACCATGACAAGTATTGCTTTCTTTAATTTTGCTGGAATTAGTATAGCAAAAGCCAAGACAGCTACTACTAGAATGGTATTGGATTCATTAAGGACTTTCTTCATATGGATATGCTCTCTTGCATTAGGGTGGCAAAAATTTCATATTTTACAGGTACGCCACTTGACATATGAGCTTTGTAAATAAAATAATGAGACCAGTTCAGAAAAACTTAAAAATTTACAGTCAAATTATACATGCACTTTGAAATAATTTCCTTGGGAAGCCACGCAATGCTTCAACTGATTTTTCACTCTTCAGAGCAGTTTTGAACTCAGAAACTGGAATATCCTTCAGATGGTCAGTTACATTTTTAAAAATGTTTTCTATCATTATGAAATGGCGTCTGTTGTAGGGTGTACTATTGAATAATTTCTGGGTCGTACTGAAATAACAAAGATTCATCACTAGTTATAACATTTTTTTAGAAAATCAGGATCAGTTTCTGTTTGCACCACACTTCCATCCTTTGTTTTTCTGTTCAACATGAGGTTTTTTTGGACCAGTTTTGCACAAACTTTTTTCATGTCCAATTTGTTTATCAAAATTTGATAGACTGTGGGATGGTACAAATTCAATTGTTCTGCAATCATTCTGACAGTTAATTGTTGGTTGTATACCATATCAAGTCTCTGATTTGCTCAGCACTGTTGTCACTTTTTGTTGTTAACAGACTTCCAGAGCATGTATCGTTCACAACTGATTTCTGGCCAGCTGAAAATGCTTTAAACCATTTAAAATTTAGGCTCATGACAAGAGCATCATCTCCTTATGCACTTTTCAATTTTGAAAAAGTTTCAAAGTTTGTGTTGAAACTCTATAGAGTTTAACACAAAACTTGATTGCACAACATTGCTTATAATTAGTATCACTCATTTTTGTAATGTACAACAAAAATTTGTTTCATGAAAAGTTTGTTTACATCTCACATGACACAAAAAGACTAAAAATACTAATTCCTTATATAAATCAGCTGTTCATATAACCATATGTTTATTAATAACTCTACAGTGTTGCCACTTTGGCTGCCAAAAAACTAGTCTCATTATTTTATTTACAGACCTTGTATTTTAAAATTTAAATGTTGCTTTTTTATATGTAATATTGAAAGATATTGTGTAATAATATTAATTATTTTGGTAGAGGAAGATAAAGATTACTCTAAGATAATTATGATGGGTTAGAATACTGTAATAGGGGAAGGAATGGAAGGTCAAATAACAGGAATGTATAAATTGAGGCAAAGAATCTACAAAAGGAAGGAAAACTTATAGCATTTTGTAAGAAAAGTAAAATGTTTAAAACAAATACTGACCATATGGAAATCACAAGAAGGTAAATATATCAAATTTGTAATATTTAAATTTAGATATTTTGAAAAATACCTAAATTTAAATATCACAAATTTGATATATTTGTGAAAAAAAAATCTATAAACAATAAAAATGGCATCATGTTTGACAGGTATTGTAACTAATAATTGTATACATCTATGGTAACAGAAATAAAATTGCTAAAAGAACTAGTAGGGAAGCAGGCTATTCAGGAATTAACAGGAAGAAATACTAAAGGCAAGAGTCCAGATGGACCAAGGTGATAAGAAAAATTCCATAAAAAAAAAGATGAATAAGAAAGATGTCATTGTAGAATCAGTAACTGGCGCAATTGAGTGTAGAATAAAAAGCTATAGTTCATCAGAGTCAGTTTAAAAATTTAAGTAAACATAGACAGTTCCAATAGAAAGTCAGATTTTCATCCTGTACAAAATCAAACTGGGATGAGATGAAAAATAGATGAATTAGGAGCAGCAATTCCAGAATCAGAATGTACATAAACAATAAAATATATATAAGAAATGAAACTTGGAAAAGCTGAACAAAAGTTGACTAAGCAATAGAATTGATTAAATGTTTTAATGAAGAAAGATAATAAGAGAAAGTAATATGGTCTACAAGATTGGGATTCAAGCAAAGAACTTTCTTAAAACTATCAGTATATAATAATTTTTTTGGCAGTTAGTTTAATTTCATGGTCAGCAGATTTTTCCATAAGTTGTTAACTGAAGTAAATGGTTACAGAGGAGCATGGGATTTCAGAAAGAGATAAAAGCATAAGATTTGGGATCAGGTTAAAAATAACTTTAGTGAGAGGTACTTAGAAAGAGATAAAGATTAAGTAACCTTTTATGGATATGTCAAATATGGTAAACTAATGTAAAAATTAAAATCAAAAAGTAGATTGAAAATCGAAAAGATAGAAAAAATTAGTAATATTTTCATTGTTAAACAGTTCTTTATTTGTAGCTTCCATGCTGACTTTTTCCTTCCAATTGAGTGTAAGCTATGGATTAGTAAAAAAGCAAAAATGGAATTGAGGAACAGCACATCTGTGAAATTTTGTGTAAAACTGGGGAAAACTTTCACGGAAACATTCCAAATACTTAACAAACCATACAGTGATGATTGCATGAGCCGAAGAGAGTGCTATGACTGGTTTAAGTGTCATAAGGAGGGCAGAAGTTTGGTTGCCAAAGATTAAGAACTGGACAACCTTTCACATCAACCAATGACCAACATGTTCAAAATGTGTGCACTGTAATTTATCAAACTCATTGATTTTGACAAACTATATAAATTCTTTGCATTATGAATTGCGATTTATATTTGTCATTTAACTGTTTTAAGGTTGCTGAAGAAGGTGACATTAGTATAGGATCTTGCCATCAAATCCTGACTGAAAAATTTGCAATAAATTGCTTCAGTGCAAAATTTGTCCGATGTTTGTGAACAGATATCCAGAAGCAGAATAGAAATCTGTCAGAAATTGATTGCATATGCAGTCATTTGACAAAGGCAACAACTTCATCAGGAAAATCTTAACAGTCTTTCATAAAATTTCATACAGATGTGTTGTTCCTTCAGTTCTTTCATTTTTGCTTTTTCACTAATCTGATCAACAAAATATCCATGATCTCACTTAATTGGTAGTTACTCAACATGTAATGCATTTATCAGAATCCAGTAAAGCAGTATGTAACCAAGATATGTCGCTAGGTGTAAATGGTGGCCAGAGCACTTCATCTACAGACATTGGCACAAAATTTAAAAAGCTTTTATCTTTTTTTGAATGAACCTCATTATATATGTATAAATATGAAATTTACAACACAATATGCCTGTACAACAACACTTTTTTCTTGTTGATTCTTGTTATTTAATAGTATACAACTAAAAAATTTCAAAATCTTAATATTTTGTACTCCTTAATTTTTAAACAAATATCTGATTATTAAAAATTGTTATACTTAATAAAAAAAAGTTTGAATTATTGCATTTATGTTTAAAAATGATTTTGCCACTTCTGTAAGTATTTTTTCTACATAAGACAAAATGTAATACTAATTTTACATTTTTTTTATGCACAACTTTTTATGACTGCTTTACTGAGTATTCTGTTATTAAAGAACTATATTAATTTCTTTTTTTAGAAATTCTTTTTTAAATTTTTCTTTTTTTATAAATAATACAGTGTAGGCCAGAATGATCATCACATGGAGGACCAGCCTATCTATAAAAAAAGTAGCTACCGAAATATTTTTTGGTCAAATTGTCCAGTATGCATTGTAATATTGTCATAATATGCAAAGACAACATTTCCTAGACACAAAGTTTCTATTTAAAGAACTCACTAACACCAGTAGTGATGAAATAAAATAAGTATCTGGTAGAAAATAATGTCTCTGTTTTTCGAAGTAAGTACAGTTATAAATTTATTTAAAATTGTTGAAAAATCCTAATATTTACTCACCAGTTCTCATTTAATAAAAAACATACATCAAATTATAAAACATTTAGATGTATAACCAAAATTGGTAGCAAGAAATTATAATATAGTCCTTCTATTGTGGTGATATTTATGTAAGCCAACTTAAATGCTTTTAGTATGTGATTTTATATTAAAAACAATTTTTTTCTACTGGTAGATCATGATGGAAATCCTGCTTATAGCCGTATAGCTTGTCATATCAATGCAATTTGTATAAGAACAAAAACGTACTGTTATCTAAATAATAAATGATCAGTTGTTTTATGTACTGCAGCATGAATTAGATATATTATTAAAAAAAACTTGTTACCAACGTAAAGAAAACTAGATTAAATTACTATAAACCCTTTGATCAAATGATGCATTTAATGTTGCCACCAAGTAAAATGGCAATGAATGCTACCCAACATATCATCCATCATGTTTATGCTACTAAGAGATGACTAATCATGGTGTGACAGTGGCTTAGAGAATAACATTATAGTAGTGACATGCTCATTATCCAAGCTCAGTGTTATGTATAGCGACTACTGTAATAAAATAATTATAAGAGACTGTGTAGATGTAGTTTGTAGTAGTTGCTAGTCAGTGCACAATTATGGCAGGTGGTTCTGAAAAATTAAATTCATTTCTTCTTGGACAATTCATTTTTCTAGATTGTATGATTATAATTTTTTTGGCTTGATTTTGCTGTATTTCATTATTTTTTACCTATAATTTTAATTTACAAGAGTTTTAAGAATTTATTAAGAGTTTTTATATGTAATTTATATATACCCAGTAAATAATGAAATCACTTTGATATAAGATGAGATAAGTAATCTTTTTCTTTTCTAGGTTATTGGATTCAATCTTCTTATTAATGGTATGCTGGTTTATAACAACATGATGCCCTCTAAAAGTGAAATTTATGAGTTTTTCACTCGGCGACAGAATACAACTCTGATCGTTAACAGTCAGCCAGCTGATGAACCATAAAAATGAATTAGCATATTGTATTATCTTAAATTTTATTGTACAACATATGCATTAATTTATATTATAATTTTTATTTATGAAGAATGGTTAGTTTTATGATGTCTATTTTTAAATATGTTTACTTGTAAATCTATTATGGTTTATATAACTTATTGCAGATGAGCTCATTATTATCTAAAGGTTCAGTGGTATAATTAGGGTTCAATTTTCTTTTTTCTTTCATTTTCCTTTGAATAATTTGGAAAAAATGCAATATTTAGCAGAGATTTAGTATTTAAAATATTTTGCTAAAATAAGTTGCTTCAAAATGTAATATATTTTAGAAGATTTCTAATGAGCATATTTTTAGGCTGTGTTGTGATGTAGATCTTGAAGTCCAGTAGATTATTAGAAACAAATGGAATTATCTCTTACCAATTTTGTTATAAAGAGTGAATGTAACTGATGTTAAAAAGTTTTAGTAACCTGTTGCGTTTTTTAAATCTGTTGTTGCACATAAAATTTTACTCTTCGTTTTTACTTTACTGATTGTAGAATTTCAGTTTTTAATGAAATGGTTAAAATTTTAAAATTAATTCTTTGAATGTTGTTTTAGTCATGTAAATATTATTTATTAATAAAATGTCACTCTTATGCTAGTTGTATTTTATTGTGAATGAAATTCATTCTAGTTCAAAGTATATCATTTTATGAGGGTGACACTAATTGTTATTGATTATGGTTACATATGTATAAGAGTAATCTTGTTTCTGTGATCTGATCTCTTAATGAATGGAGTTTCTTTTATTAATTGTTTTTTCTTAATAGTTTAATTGGCTATTTTATACAGTTTTTGTGATCATTTTTCTGCAAATCAAATCAGTTAAAGTATAGTAGTGGCCATTATATTTCTACATACAGATTACTGGTTCTAATATTTTAAACAGGAAATTATAATTTTTGTTGAATTCTATGTAATAAATGCATATAGCTAAATAAATCAACTACTTTTGAATGGAATTGTTTTATCAGTTATGTTATTATCAGGGAATTTTCATCGAGAAAGTAACTTTCATATTTGTTAAACAAAATATTTATATATTTACAATATTTTAAAAGCTTTAAATTATAACTTTTTGTTATTTTCATCATTGTTTCCAGCCAAATTGAAATATATAATATTTAAAAATCTTTTGAATTTGACACAAAATTCTGCTGTCTATGATAAAACCTATTTCATCGCGTTCTAGAATAGATATTAATCACAAGTTGTTAAGTATATTGAGATAGATCAAGTACTTCTCATTTGAACTGTTGCACCAAAGTTAGAATACTGGCAGTTCATGAGACAAATTTGTTAAATTACAACTTGGGATCAGAACTCATAATAAAACAATATTTGTTCTAGACGGCAGTTTTTTTACTTTTTTACAATGTACTTTAGAGTTCATTTGGATGCCACATTCCATTAATCCTGTTTACATGATTTCCGTAGTGTCTCAAAAAGTACTTACAGAAAGAGTTTGCCCACCCTTTTTTTTTAATCTTTTTTTGTTAATACATATCCCCACTCCACTGATGGTTTTATTTATGGTTGTATAAGACATAAAAGTCTCATAAAGATTTAAGAATTCGAATCACCGTACCAATTAGGTATCAAAGATGTTAACATAACTAATTTTTGGTCATATATGATATATGGTGTGTTGTATTCTGATACTAGACTCTGTAAAGTATGGACACCTAATATTTATTCAATCACTTAATAAAGAATTGTGTGGGAGATCTTGAAGAAATGAATTGAAAGTTTTGGTGTGGGGAATCAGTCCTCAAACTTTATAATCAGTTTTCTGTTTATCTCTTCTCTGTTAATTGCTATGGATAGACACAGGTCTGCTCATTTATTTTCATGTGGTAGCTTTGTTTGATATCAGTCTCTCTCATTAAATTCTCTCCATAACCATTGATAATAAATTTCAAGTAGTTTATTTTTTTTGATAAACAGGGATTCTGTTATGATTGTATGTTAAGTCTACAGGATTTTCAGTTGTTGTAAATATTCATTGGTCAGGCAATCTAATTATACATTTGGACTCAAATGTCGATCACATTTGTGTTCGACATAAGTGTATCATATTTTCTTTACAGTAATTAATAAAAATGATTAATAGCCCAGTATTACACGTATAACTTTAATACTACAAAATTACCTGCTTGTCAATTTTTTAAATATATAAAATATTGTATGATTCTATTTTATTTAATTATTTGGAATTTTTTTTGTCTGGTTATTTGTTTTATGCTTGTACAAAAATAAAAGAAAAAGTAGGAGGAATTTATGAACTTGCAAAACATGTTATTATTAAGGAAATAAAAACTATTATTATTATTTATTAGGAATTGCAAACATAAAACTATAATTTTAAAAGACGTTTAGTTTAAAGATTAACTAATTTATTTCTTGATGATTAATATCCATTATTTATCATTACAGTCATTATTGCAGTTTTCATCAAACTGTTTTGATAACTCTCCCCAGTGGATAACCTACTGATTCTCTTTATTCGCTAGTTATTTTCTCAAATTTTTTTCTCCATTATTTCGTAAAAACCTTTGGTCATTCATTTTTCTTTAAAACTGTTTTTTTCTTTAAGGAAAGGCATTTTTCACTCAAGTCTTGAATATCATTAATTAGGTAAAAAATTAATAAAGAGCAGTGCATTGTGTGGAAGAAATTAGATAAAATTTTACAGAATTACTGTTATAAAAAAAAAATGTGGCATCTTAACTCTTTTGATTCTGTAAATTCTACTGTTACATGTAGCCAAGCATATTACAGAAGGTAGACCGATTCTCATCTTCTTTTCCGGCTGTGACTTTACATTGGTTATTCACTAAACAAGTACAATAACGACGAAATAATTTTAGCAGTAATCCTTTTTTAGTACTATACATGGATATAAAATCAAGGAAACTATGCTGTCGCCTACAATTAATTATTTTGTATAACATAACTGAGATACATTACTATTATTAACCCCAAATTTTATTGTACATTAAAATGGGAATGATTTTGTTGATAGAACTTTTATTTCTATGTTGAATGAGGCTACTTTAAAGACTGATTTATACTTTATCCTTTTTTATTCATGGCTGTTTGTCTGATAAGACATTTTCAAGAAATTAAGGTGTTATCAGTAGTGAAATGAGCTTAAATGGTAGTTATATTACATTAATGGTAGTTACATTATAATTATATTACAGTAGTATTTACTGTTACACTTCATAACTATTTAGTGGTAAATTACAAAAGATCTAATATTAATTTGATATAAAAGTGTAAGTTGTTTCAAATTAAGTCTAGTTGCTATTTGTTGTATAACTGCATGATTTTTAATACATATAATTTTTGTTTACCTTAATTATAAATAGATTAAAATATAGTTCCAGACATGTTAAAAATAACTGAAATGCTACTGAACCGATGAATGTTTAAACTTCTTAGGAGATGAACAGTGCTCACAGACTAGATAACAGTGTGTGAAATTTTTAAAAGTCTATTTGCTGTATTGATCCATTATTTCAGCTCTATAATTTTTATGCCATCTACTTTGGATATTGCACTTGATATGAAGGTTCTATTCATTTTAACCAGGCTGGTCGCTAGGATAGGAAGTAGTTTTACTTAACAGAAAGAACATTTTAATTTTTTTAATGGAAAATGAAATCTGTTTTTAAAAGTAACTTCTTTGTTATGCTTGTTATTTTTGTCTGTTTTTATTGTTCTACATTTTCTTGATGTAACAAAGTAAGATAATAACTAATTATTATTAAGTATGCATTTAAATACCATGATCTTTTAATTGTGTCCTTTATTCTCTTTATAATGTTATGTCTAAATTTCTAATAAGTTCTTTCTGTAAATTTTTCATTTTAGCCCAATTATTTAATTTTATTAACAAGAATGTGCAGAATTCTAGTGCAATTCTTAATTCAATCTTTCAATCTTAATGCAGCATATGATTAATTTTAAACCAAAATAAAAAAAAAATTTAAATCTTATTTACCCAGCTACTCATTCATTAGGGTATGATTAGGGTACCTAATCATATTTAACATATTTTCACATAGGTTATTTCTGAAATGTTAGTTTATATTTTTATTCTGCACTGTTCATGTTTACTTACTGATTTGTATGATGGACTTTGTTTTGCAGCATAGTATCATTTTATTAATGAAAATTTGAAAAAGATTGTGGTGACGCTTTTGCTTTGAACCAAATAATTTTCATGAACCTAACTTGCAGATTTTTAAATTTTTTTCAAAGTCAGTTGTAATGTCCAAATTTTTAATTTAACAGATTCTCTGGTAAAAAGAATTTTTTTTTTAAATAGAAAAATCAATGATAAATTTTGTCTGATTTGATCAAGAAAAATGGAAATCATTATTTATTTATGATTGTTCTTTAAAGATAAATTTTCAGTATTTGTTTAATAGATTATCTAACTTTTATGTTGTAGCAGGATTTGTATGTATAAAACTTCAGGATGAATGTGCCATTTTCTCGTGAATGATAAAGTATTGTATTTATAATCAAATATTAATTTTATTGCTCTTTTTTTTATTTACAAACACTAGTATATGTAATATGTATTTAAATAAGCATTATGTATTAAAGATTGTATACAAGTGATATAACTTAGTTAAGAAATAGAATGTAAATACTGTTTGAAATCAATTTATGGTTGCATCAGAATGTACTACAGTTATCTAATCACTGGATTGATTATTTTGATTTATTTTAATGAAAATGATTGGATATTAATCATGTAATAAGTTGAATTAGCCAATTATCTAGTAATATCATAGGTAATTCCTTAGATTTATCATTAAAGTTTGTTATGCATATTTGTGTGATATTTTAACAGACTGATAATAATTATATTTTTAAAATAAAATATGGTGTTAAGATTATTTTACATTAGTATCTTGTGTAAAAATGTGAATAATTTTTTCAAGTGCTTGAAACCATCTCTGATATTGCAGGAAGATTAGTTAATGATTTTCCTGTGATTATTTTGGTCAGTGAACTGCTACCTAGGTTCATCTACTCATATAATATATACTCCTAGTTAACTGTTTGCATAAATAGTTTTCATTTGTTAAATCGAAGCTTGTTCTGATGAGGTGGGTCTTTCTATATTTGAAAGGTGCCAATAATTACTCAGTTTCAGGGCTGGCCTGAAGCCATAGCAAAGAAAGTAACTGCATGGTGTTGCAAACTTTTGAGAGTGACAAGGTTTTGAATATGAGTTTCTATTACTATTTACGTCTGATATTTGTTTTTTCAAGTAATACTATATATTTCAAAATCAATATCAGGGTTTTAAAGCTAAGTAATATTTTTTAAGTTTCACATACAATTATATATTATATATGTGAATGAAAGAGCAATTCAGACAGTTTTAGCTGTGCATAAGCTCATAAACTGTTTCCTGTACTGCTTCCTGTTTCCTTAAAAGCAAAGATGGCAACAACCCTCCCCCTCCAGCAAAAATCATTCTGTATTTTGCAGTTTGTGGAATGTGAATCTGTAATTATCATTCAATGTGTGTTCCATTGTGATCCCCCGAGTGATGATAACATTCGTAGATGATGAAAACAATTTGAAATCACTGGGTATATTTGTAAAAGGAAAAGTACATGAAAACTAAGTGTGTCTGAAAACAATGTTGACCATGTAAAAGAGTCTTTTGTGTGTAGTTCTAGGAAATCTGTTACAAAGGCTAGCTGTGAATAAGTAATTTGAATGATATCTGTATGGAGGGTATTAAAATGTTTACAACTGTACCCATATTATTTACAGGTTTTACATGCGCTAAAGGTTACAGATTATGGTTTTTGTGCTAACTTTGCAAACGAAAAGACGCACAGTGACTATGAAGACTTTCTTTATCATGATGTATTTAGTGATGAATCAACATTTCATGTTATGTTAAAATAAACACTTATAATGTGCGTTTCTGGGGACCAGAAAATCCTCACCAAATACTATAGTGTGAATGAGACTACTGGAAACTGAAGTTTTTTGTACCATATCTAGACAACAAGTTTATAGGCAGTCATTCTGTTTCGCAGAAGCAAGTGTGTCTGGAATGAACTTTCTTGATATGCTACTATTACAGTTCTTTCCTCAACTGTATTACGAACCTTGGAACTGTATTTGGAAACAAGTCTGTGTGCCTTCTCACTGGCAAAATGCTGTATATGATAGGTTGAATGAAATTCTCCCAGACCACAGAATTGATCACCAGGGGCACCAGATGATAGGGCTTGTTTGCCATGTGGCATCCATGTCTGATTCTACTCCTTCTGACTTTTTTCTTTAGGCATTTGTAAAGGATTAATGTATGTATCATCATTGCCAGCTTATCTACCAGACTAGAGGCAAAAGATTGAAGCAGCTGTTCCATCTATTACTCTAGACTTGCTGATTAAAGTATGAAATGACTTCCTATTGGCTGGATGTGTGCCATGTGACAAATGATGCTCATATTGAACACTTATAGGATAAACTGTTTGATTTGCTTTTTCATTTCATGTATAATCTACCAGTGTAAGTAAAACTTAATAAATATTACATAACTTTAAAACTCCGATATTCATTTTTAAATGCATGGTATGTGTTGACATAAATGAAAGTAACAAAAACTGAATTGTAAACGTAGTATTCGAATATGCTCTTAATATATCTGGAGCATGTCTAAATAAATAACCGCTAATACATTAAAGAACTGTCCCAAAAATAACCAAGTCTAATCAAGTTTGTTATATTTAGTTAGTCATAGCTTGATTTAAATGGTATAAAAATAAAATCTAGGCAACAGTTATTTTGTTTTCAAATTCCCATCAATATAGATGTCAATTCTTAAAACGTAGTTTATTTTTTAAATTAATAGCATATTATCTTTTTCTAAAACAACCGTATTTAGGTAATTAAATGCTGTGTTTTATTAATAAATTTATCAGATGGTTATTATTAGATTACACTTCAGCTTATCTTAGGATAAGCAATGATAATCATATCGATCAAGTTTTGTTTTTATAACAAATTGCAAAGTAAATAATACTACTGTTAGAATTGTTTGATCTTTCAAAGTGTGGATTTTTCACATCGCTGTAGGATTGTTGCTATTCTATAGAATAATGTAGCTTTAAACTTCAGCATTGTAGACATGATTTTAATTTCCAGAGTGTGTTATAAGTTCTATTCAGGATAATTCAGAAGGAGAGAGAAATAATTTGGTAACAGATTCTAGAGCTTGAAATAAGGAAAAATGTTTATACTAACATATGTTATAAAGTTACATCTATCAAAAATTTTCACCTAGATTTTAATTCCTATGGTGAAATGAGTTCATACTGAAATTTTTAAGACTATATATATATATATATATATATATATATATAAAAGCAGTGAACTTTATGATTTCTTAATCATCAAGTTATCTGGAAAAGTCAAATAAAAACAGGTCCTAGAACTTCATCTTGTGTAGTTTACAGATTCCTAATATAAATAGAAAAATGTGGTAAGTTCTTTTTTTTTTAGGTTTGAAGTATAATATCTTTATTGAATGACTGATATTGATGTAATAAAGTCAGTGGGGAAAAAACTTTTATTATTAAAAACAAAAGGATCAAAACTTTTGACAGAAAAATGTTATGTTTTTGTAAAAATAAGAGACAGCTTTTTTAAGTACAATAAATTTAGAACTTTGATAATCCACCATTGATATCAATGTTGCACTTCACTGTGCAGTTTACTTACATTATCACTGCATAATTTAATTTTCAAAAATAATTAACTAATCAAAAACAACTGAACCGACCTAATGTTTACTATTAACAAGTAACCACAATTTTATGATAACAATGAGTAGTATCAAATTAATTTCAAAGCCTACACTTAGTGTTGCCATTCTTAATTTTTGAAAGGTCTAAATTTATTTTACTAAAAACAGTTGTTTTTTATTTTTGCAGATTCATAACATTTTTCTGTTTTTTTTTTCATATACTTTATTATTATTATTTCAATTGCATCAGAAATAAATTTTCATAATAAAATGTATGCTTTTGGTGATTTAACAAAGTTTCATTATATTTCTCTGTTTTACGTTTGATATCATGAAAACTACAGGAAATAGAATTCTAGGATCTGTTTTATTCAGTTTTCATGTCAAAAGACATGAACCATCAAGTTTACCCCTTATATGATGCCTTAAAAATTTCAGTATGACCTTATTTCACCAAGGGATCTGAAATCCAGACGAAAAGTTTGCACTAGCTACAACTTGATAACAAACAATTTTCACACATATGTTTGTATGAACTTTTTCCTTATTGCAAGCTCAATAATCAGTTCCCAAATAATTTCCTTATACTCCTAAATCATTCTGTATATTTGTCATTTGAATAACTTAAGCATTAATCAAATGATATCTATTATAACCCTATTGCTATTTACTGTTATGGTTATCTTTAATGAATTTAAGTAAAAATAAAATCTTAAATCTGAATGATTCTGAAAAACACTTTTCTTCTGAAATGAGTCCTAGGTCATATGATTTCTGAAATAATAGATTTTTGTGACTTAGTGGAAAATATGTAGTTTAAAATAAATAAAAAAGTTTTTGGGACTGCTATAAGAAGCAGCTAGAATATAGTCAGAAAAATGAACAAAAATTATTGGGTTTTCTTGATAATTATCTAGTAAACATAATGAGAAATGAAGAAAAGGTAGACCAAAAAACAACTACATGTAAATCATCTCTTATTATAGAAAAAAATTCTGAGGAAGATACTTTGATGGAATGTGATTTTGAAGAGAAAGACATCTGTGATTTTTCTCATCATAGATTTATGCAATCTTGCTTTTATAAAACATGAAAAATGGAGAAAGAATTTTTAGTCCTGGGTAATATATTCTTTAGTTAAGGATGCAGTGTTTTGTTACTACTGTACTAGTAAGAGTTTTGTAATTTTAAAATTCTTTTGACATCATGTGGTTTTAACAATTGGTTAATTTGCATCAGCATTTAAAAAGTCATGAAAACCTAAAAAAACTGTAAGACATCATTAACAAAATAGAACGAACTAACGATTAAATAATTGTATTATCAGTTGATGCAAAGCATCAGCACATAATAAATGATGCATAAATTGTTGGGAAGCTTGTTCTTGAATGATTATTGGCAATAGTAAATTTTTTGACAGAACAATACCCTGCATTTCATGGTACATTTAATTTGTTATTTGAAACAATAATGGAAATTCTCTCAAATTTGTAGAACTACTTGCACAGTTACATAACATAATGAAAGAGCATTATCAAAGGATTAAAAAAAAAAATTAATATTCATTGTTAGGAAACGCCCTACAAAATGAAGTGAGAATTATTGCTGATGCTGTACGAATTGGTATATTATTAAGTTTAAATAAAGATAAATATTATTATTCTATCATTGTTAATTGCAAATAAGATATCAGTAAGTAGAACAAATGTCAATTGTCCAATGATTTGTTCACATTGAAGATAACTTAAAATGAGTCAAAATAAAGAAAGTTTTTAAATTTTCTTCTGGTGTACGAAACTACTAACAGAAAGTTCTTAATAAATAAAATTTTAGAAACATTAAATATTTATATGGAATTCCTTTAGAAAATATCCATGGCCAAGGGTATGATAATGGCATGAATTATTTTGAGGACAAAATGAACTTGTGAAAAAAAGATTTTTAAATTTAAATAATCACTTTATTCTCATCAGTTGTCATGAGTAGCTGCCACTTCAGTAGAGAGTGAAATAGCTAAAATTCTTAGAATTAGGTAAAACAATTTTGATGGGGTTGAAAGATTTTGTATCAAAGAAAGCTAAGAGATGTTTTTAAATCTTTTTTTTTGTATATGTATATATATATATATATTTATATACTTAATCTTAAAAAAATTCCCCTCCTATTGGCTGTACATCTGGCATGGTAGCTCAACCTGCCCCCCAGACGCACAGGGCTGCAGGCCAAGATTAATTTCCAGAGCCCTGAACTTCTGCTGGATCATGGTATTCTGGCTCCCCCTTTTTTTTATTTTATGGAGTTCCCAGCTGATCATCAGAATCAACACACCTCAGCATGTTGACCCTCCCGGCTGGAGGTATGCACCTCTTAATGAGACCAAATCTAGCGTCTCGTCTTCCTGGTCCTTTTCAGTAATAATTTCCCTGGCCAGTGTATTTTTTAGAATTCCAATTGCTTATTGAATCCAGCATAAAGTCAATTAAACTATCTGGTGTCAGTAAAGCTACTCCATGTTTCAGTCTTTATCTACACCATCTAACACACTTAAAGAAGGTATGTTCAGCATTATCAATGGCATCACAATAACTGCGAGTGGGTTCCGTTCTCTTCCCAAATTTGTTTAAATATTCATTAAATGTTTTGTGTCCAGTCAGCATTTGAGCAATGAAAAAGTCCACTTCACCTTGTTTTCTGTTAAATCATTTTTCGAAATCAATAATTAATCTTTTCGTCCACGCTGCCTTGTTAACGTCATTCCATATGCTTTTCCATTATCTTAAATCCTTTCTTCAAGTTCAATGGGTAAGCTTGTTACAACACACAAAGCTTCATATGAAACAGTTCTATATGAAGATGCAATACTGATTAATGTCCGCCTATGAATGCTAATCGTTCTATTAAGATCCTTTTGTATTTCATCATGTTGCCCCACACTGGCACTGCATACAACATTATAGACATAATAGTTCTTCTTTTGAAGGATCTGGGTACCATTTTATTGGCAAATAATCTGTTTAGCGCTTTCAAAGTTTGTTTTAGCACTTTTTCACTATAACATGCCACCTCTCCAGGGTAACCTCCAAATATTTAACTATGTCTACACATCTGATTACAGATTCACTAATTTTCAACATAATCTGTCCAATTTTTTTGCCTTCCAGTCAAGGCAATCATTTTCAACTTGCCTGTTGCAATTTCCAGTCCCTTTGCTACCATCCATTCATTTATTCTGACTAAAGCTATATTTCCAAGGTGTTGTACTAGCTCTTCATTGTATCCTCTAACCATAAACGCTAAATCATTGGCATAAGTTATCAATCTAGTATTACCGTTCAGTCTCAGGCTTAAAATTTCATCAAAAACAATATTCAAATGAGGGGACCCAACATAGATCCCTGCTGCGGCCCACTCCCCCCCCCCATAAAGACCTGCCAATCTAGTTGCCCCTCTACGGTTTAAATTTTTGTCCATTTGTTTTGATAAGTATTGCCCAATCTGTTGCATCAAGTACCTACTAACCTTTTTCTCTTCCAGAGCTTCCATAACTTTCTTCTAAGACACTGAACTAAAGGCATTTTTCACATCAAGTAGGACCAATGCCAGAATTCACCTAGTTCTCCACGTTCCTTCTTTTGTTTCTTGTGTTCATTTAACAACAAACTGAAGAGCCTCTATTGGGGATTTGCCTTTAGTGAAACCAAACTGCATTGGAGACAGACCGCCATTAGAATCCATCTCTTCTATAAGTCTAACAGCAATTGCATGTTCCATAGTCGTACGTAAATTATTAAAGAGACACAGCAATCCAACATCATAGCCCAGCCATGCAATGTCACCTTTTGGTATAAAAACTGTCCTTGTTCTTTCCATATGGTCGGAAAAATTCTGTTCTGAAGTTATGAATTAAGCATACTTAGCAACTGATATGGCACTCTATTAATTAGCTTCTTCACAGTTACAGCTGCCGGCCTCCGTAGCCGAGTGGTAGCGTCTCAGCTTTTCATCCGGAGGTCCCGGGTTCGAATCCCGGTCGGGCATGGCATTTTTCACACACGCTACAATTCGTTCA
>JAAAKQ030500621.1:2948-14961 GCA_010016005.3 Zanna intricata | reverse complement strand
ATCAGATTACAAGCATAAATTAACATAATATCAATTTTACATAATCAATCTATGATTAAAGAAACAATAGTGTCACACTGGTAATGCTTATCAAGTTACTGTGTTGAATTGCCACCAAATTAAACCTTAAATGAAAAGGGACAAAACCAAGTAACTTTAAAAACAACTGGATATGAGAAAGTACGAGTAACTTATGTTGATTGCTACTGCCAACAGAAATAAATTATCGCCATGTGTAATTCTGAACAGGAAAACTGTGCTTAAACAAAGTTTTTGTGATTGTGTAATTGTTAAAGCTCAACAGAATGTTGGATGATGAGCAATCTAATGCCACATTTATTAGAATGTGTACGAGAACACAGACCACAGCGGACTTCTGAAATGAAACAGTATATTAGTGTTGAATGCTTTTTGTGGTCATTTGTCTGACAACACTAAAACAAAACTGACAATTGGAAAATGTGATTTAGTTGTAATTCCTACAGGTATAACAAGTCAGTTACAACCATTAGATGTCAGGGTTAACAAATCTTTTAAAGACTATATTTATACAATCAGTGGTTGATTGAAAACGATCATCCCTTTACACAAAGCGGTAAAATTAAACAAGCGTCGGCAACTACGGTTGTGGAATGGATTTTGGAAGCTTAGAATGATTTGCCATCAGAAATAATTAAAAAGTAATTCTTGAAATGCTGCTTGTCAAATGCATTAGATGCTTCTGAAGACGATGTAATTTGGAACCACAGTTGTTGCAAATGAATCTACTCAGATGAAATTGACAATGACAACTGAACAACATAGAACGCTAATGAGACTTTTGATGAGATTTTTAATCACAAAAATTACTGTGATTAGTGATAAAATGACTGAACTTGTAAAGCTAATTACATTAAATTTGAGGTATTATAATACAAAATATAGTTTAGTTGTTTTACTGCATATTTGGATTATTCAATAAATTGTTGTAAGTAACTACTTCTTAACTTTTTATATTAATTTTTTAAAATAGGATGAATTAATGAAAAATACTGATATGCACAGTAGGTCTGAAAAGTTCCTGAAATAAATTTCTGTAGTCTACACAAGAAGCGCCATCTCTCATACAACCAAGGAACTATGTAATGTGATGAGTGTGTGAACAAAATTTCATAACGTTTTGTCACAGCATTCCAAAGTTATATTTGACTATGTACATTGTGTTCATGTGACCTTATGTGAGCTTGCAATATAGAATAAAGTGCAATAAAATGTGTTACAACTTCAAAAATCTTTCGTTGAAACTTATTCTATGATATAACAAGCATTTGGAGATGGAAGCCGCATCTCAAACTCCAATATACACTTGGTGGAAGCAGTTTGAAGATGATAGAGAGTCATTGGATGACGACGAACGAAACAGGAGACCGTTAACAGCTGTTCACAATGAAAACGTTTTGAAAGTGCTTGCGCTCCTGCTCAAACAACCTCATCTTACCCTTTGGGTCATAACAGAAAGGGCTAAACATTAATAAAGACACAATACATACAATTCTAACAGAAAAAGTAAACTGCCGAATGGTGTACTCTCGTTTTATTCCACACTTCTTGACCAAAGAACAAAAACAGGTCTGTTTTTCTTGCACTCAGACATTGAAACTACAGATAGAGACCTGAAATTTTGCAAACAATTGTAATGGGGACGAAAGTTTGTGCTTTATGTATGATCCGCAAACGAAGCATCAATTCAGTGCTAGGTTGAGTCCTGGAGCACAAAGACCGGCAAAAATCAGGCAACAAAAATTAAGTCAAAACGAGTTGATTGCATTCTTCGACTCAAAAGGGCCTGATTCATCATGAATTTTTCCCAACTGGTCAAACTGTGAATTCTAAATTCTATTTGGAAGTAATAAAACACCTGAAATGCTGCATTTGTTGAATCTGCCCTGAGTACTGAGATCTGGACAGTTGGACACTCTTGCATGACAATGCCCTGGCACACATGGCAACAGTTTTAACATGTTATTTTGCTGCAAATGAAATCACTGTCTTATCCCACCCGTTCTGGCTCCAGCAGACTATTTTCTGTTACTGAAACTTAAGTTGAAAATGAAAGGCCGCTTTTTCAACATACCGACTATCCAAAGAGTTTGACCAAGCAGTTGAAGATGATCCCACAAAAAGTGATTTCTCCAGAGCATTTGACAAGCTCTAGCAACACTGCAACGAGTGCAGAACTAGAAAAGGGTTCTGTGTAGAGGGCTGATGTGAGTAAATTCGTTTATCTTTAAATCTGAATTTTTATTTAATTTAGTTTGGGAATTTTTCAAACATGCTGCATAAATAAAATACTTATATGACACGACTTACCATAATTTAAAACAAATAAATAATACAGTATTTTAATATTTTTACTTTTCCCAGAAATTATCTGCTAAATTTAATGCAAGTCTTAAATTTAAAGAACTATGGTATTATTATTATGCCAGTGAACACAAATACACAGCCATGGAATAACGCATCTGTTCAATCGGTGTTCATATAGTAATTATGACAAAACAATTTGCTTAACATATATCCTGAATAAAACAGTAAGAACCTCATACATTTTATGACATCAGTTATTAGAAATAACACATAATCCAAAAGACAGATTTATTTAAAATATATGTCTCTAAATACATGGAAATACGTTTTTATTTGGTTACTTATTAACTACTGCAATGATCCTTCATCAATGGTGTTGCAGATCATGCTGTTGTTAGTATTGTACATCTACAAATAGTTAGGAAAGCTCTTTAATATACGGTGAAATAATATTTTTGATTAGAGTTATGTTTGGTCATCTAATATAATGATACTTTTGTGACATTTAGGACAATTTAAAGACAGTTTAATGAGTGATATATTAAAATGACCTGAGAACAATCTAATTCTATACTTATAGTTGTTAAAGTGTAAACACAAGCTGTATTGAAGAATATTACAAGCCTGACTGAAAACATTACAATAAAATTTAGAAACACTAATAAAATATAAATTGGTTTCAACTGACTAATAAAATATAAATAATTTTGTCTAAAACAAAAACAAACTTTAGTATTTCTATTATTTACAACATATGAGACCTGTTTGCAAAGTTGAACTGTATCTTTGGACGAATTATTGCTGTAAGGGTACACTAGTGTTTACAATGCTGGGTAGATCCTCACAAACACACAATCGAACAAATCCTCACGAAAAGCCAAATCAATCCAACTGTTCAATTGGCAACAATATGTTGTAATGTAACCATTGGTATATATTTTCACTGCATTTCGCAGTCAGAATGCATGGACCAAAGAAATCTGCCAAAAACTTGGGACATTCTTGTTTACAAACCACTGCTACGAAACATAAAGCATATGCCAGTGAATCTACCAGCGATTCACAAATTAAAGAGTAGTTTCGGTAATTTAAAAATAGTTGTACTTCAGTTGAAAATTATTTTTCTACAATGAAAGAATTGTTAAGGCTTGCAACAACACAAACTTCTAAAAATGTGGAGCAAGTTAAAATTTTAATTAATGAAATTTATTAACTGACAGTGAAAGAGAAAACAGAATTTCAACTATAGCTTTAGAAATCTTGAGCTAAGATGAGCCTAATGGCAGCGAAATTTGTTTCACAATTAACTATTGGAAGAGCTAAAGAATTAATGAATGGAAATTGCCCCCTGTAGCAAAATTAAAAAACAATCTATCACAGAAAAAACATCAAATATTCCTGTTTGGAATATATTTACACTCAACAATTTTAGTTTTATTAATAAAATCTTATCTCTTCAGACAGAACTAAAACAATACTGCAAAGTGTTCTACAAATTTACAAAACAAAATTAAGATAAACATCTTACCAAATTCATCAAAACCATTAAATCCCATAATATAACGAGACAATTCTAATTTCATACATTTCATACCTTCAGGACACTGATAACCAGAGTCTGGTTCAGTAGAACAAAACGTATCTGGTATGGCTAAACTGTTTATAGTGACATAACTGAAAAAAAAAAAAAAAAAAAATATTAGTACAAAAAGTTAATGTTTTTACAAGTTACAAAGCAAACAACAGAAATTAAATAATAAAAAATGTATAAATAAAATGTGGACTGTGTAACCTCATTTTAAATCGGAATAAGAATTTTTTCCATTCTAGTACTAAACTTTTGAAAAATACCAAATTGTATAAAAGAAAAAGGATGTTAAAGGGAATGTAGACTGATGTTACAGAAGTAAAACAGATGAAGATGCACAGCATTGAGGAAAGTACAGTATGGAGAACCAGATAGCAGCTTTTCTAGGACATACATAAAAAATGGAGATCTCACATATTTTATCACCCTAGTACTTTGGGACCACTGTTAAGTAGTCCCTTCTTCAGAGGATGAGATGAAATGACAATTTTGTAGCATGTGAAAACGCCATGCCTGACTGATTCACACCTGGGACCTTTGGATGAAAGGCAAAAACTACTATTTGCATCTACTTGCATCAAGAAGGCTGGACACTATTAGCTAGTACTTCGATCTAAGAAAATTTAGTAATAAAAACTAAAATGTTTACAGTTGCCTTGATATAAAATATAAGCCCTGATCACACTCTAACACTTCTTTGAATTTCAAGAGCATCTGTTTCCTACTATTTGCCAAAATTGGTCTTTCAAACTACTAACACCAAGAAGAATAATAATTCTAAGTTCAACAATGACTCACTGAAAAAGTCTATTGTAAGGTGTCCTATTAACTAATTTCATGGGTTTAATAATGAACCCTGATATAGGTCTACTTTTTACATACACCTACATAAAATTGGCTTGAAATTTCATTATTGTTTTGAATTATTTCAGGTAACAGTAAAAATTCTTTTATTTAAAAGTAATTGACTGATACTTGTCATGGGCAGTACTAATTACAAACTCATCTGAACAGAAATAATGCCCAAAAAATTACTCATAAAATAAATATAATTACATGAAAAAAAATAAGTAAGATAATGTTATAACGTAGGAAAACCATAAAAAAAACGATTAATAAAATAATAGAATTGGAAACACTTACCTAGGATCAGTAGTATTAACAACACAATGGTTCTTTAATTCTCCAAAAAACTGAACCCCAAGCAATCCATACAGTGACATAAAGAATAAAAAAAATAATGTAACATTATATATCTGTTGGCTAGATCGCCTGTAACATAGAAGTAAATAAAAAATTGTATGAATACTGGAAATTTATCAGAAATATAAAACTATTCATTTTACCATACCAAATTGGATTTACTTTAATATAATTTTTTTTAAACCTAAATTTTATAACATTTTCAGCAGTTTTTTTATCTTCACTAATTTTTCATTCTGTTAGTTAATAAGAAATTTATGCAGTTGCAGTTGTTAACTTAAATTAAAGGGTTACTGTCTTTAGCCATTTTTCTCAGATAGAAATCTTTCTGCATAACACTTTTATCAAGGTCTTTCAAATTTGAGAGCTACATTTTCTTTGTCTTTAAATAAAAATGATTGTGTGATGTGTTTTTTGTTTCAGCTTTTTTTTCTTTTTATTCATTGTTCATTATTTATTTTGGTCAAGAAGGAGTCAATGTGTGTACATATTATATGAGGGACCTTCAATAATTAATGAGACAAATTGATGTAGAAAAAAACAATTTATTCAATGACTATGAGACTTACACTTCTTTTCAACAGTCTCTAATAACATTTAGACATTTGTTCCACCATTCTGAAAGCTCTCTATAATTCCTGCAGTATAGAAGTCTTTATCTTGCTGTTTGAATTATTTGTGTATTGCTTTTGTGACCACTTTATAGTCATTGAACTTCTTGTCGTGTAAAATGTCTTCAAGCAGGCCGAACAAAAATGGATGGGCAAAGCCTGGGCTTTAAGGAGGATATGAAAACATCTTCCAATCCATCTTCTCCCATTCTCTGAGCGATGTGGGGACATGCACTGTCATGCAAGAAACACCTTTTGACATCACATTTTCCCCTTAGTGGATCACACTTTTTTCTGGAGCATATTAGAATAGTACTCACTGTTCACAGTACATTATTTTTTCAAACAGTCACTAAAAATTGGGCTTTGGGAATCCCAGAAGATCAACATCACTTTACCAGTGACGTGCAAGTTTTGAATTTTTTTTGTGAATGAAACTGGATGTATCTACTCAAGACTTTGCTATTTGGATTCAGGCTGAAAATGATGTATCCACATTTCATCAAAGGTTATTATACAATCTAGATAGTCATTACCTACTGCTTCAAACCATTCTTTGAACTCTGACTAAATGCAAATCTTGGCGTCTTTACAGGCTTCAGTCAACTGTCTTGGAACCAGTCTTGAACATATTTTATGATAATTCAGAATGTCATGAATCACTGAATGTGCAGTCTCAACATTAAAATTACACAAACTAGCAATATGGGAAATTTTTACTCGCCTGTCTTCATGAATATGACCATTTATGCAATTTTACAGCGCGGTAGACAAAATTTCAACTGGTCTTCCACAGTGATAGGAATCAGTCACACTTGTTCTGCTCAAATAAGTGTCCACCAATTAATACAAGTTACTGTAGTTAAAAACTTTTCACCATTCCATTTCAACATTCCTGAGTAAATTTCCAACAGTTTCATGCCTTATGATAACAAAAATCTTATTAATGAATGTTGCTCTTCTAGCATACAAGTTTCAAGTGAAGCTGATATTCTGAAATCAACAAAACAGGTTATGTTTAGATTAATTATGATGGAACAGTTGATTAAAAGTGTTCCCAAGGTTGCCAACTTGACCCTGAAACTGTTTCATTGTTATTGAATGAACAGTTTTTTCTACATCAATTTGTCCTGTTAATTATTAAATGTTTCCTGTACATTTCTTTAAATTTTTTTGTATGGCTACATATATTTTTTAGTGTTGGAATACTTTTATAGTACAATTTTGGTACATGGTTTCAATTTCAGAGAGTTACAGGAAGCTGGGCTGAAAGACATGTCATAACTGATTTTCTCTTTATACAGAAATTCCATTCATGTAAATTGCATCTGGTCATGGAGATAATAAAAATTTATGAATGACAGTCGTCTATGATTGTTGCAGATCATAGACAAACAATCCATGATGTTTGTGCAATCCTACAAATGTCATATGGGTCCGTGCAACGCATCTTGTCAGATAATTTGAACATGAGACGCATTGCTGCAAAATTCGTACCGAGACTGTTGAACAGTGACCAGAAACAAAATCGTGTAGCTGTCTGTAGTGAATTGACGAATTCAGCAAGAGATGACCCTAACTTCATCTCCATTATCGTAATCGGTGATGAGACATGGGTGTACAGATATGACCCTGAAACTAAGCAGCAGTCGTCGCAGTGGAAGTTACCAAGTTCACGGTGGCTAAAAAAAGCACGCCAAGTTCGCAGCAACATGACATCCATGATTGTTTTGTTTTTTCGACATCAAATTCCATAAGGAATTTGTTCCTCTTGGTCAAACTGTCAATGGAATATTCTATTGTGAAGTTTTGAAGCGGTTACATGAAAGCATTAGGTGCAAACGTTCAGATCTGTAGGTAACAACAGCTAGGTTCTGCACCATGACAACGCGCCTATGCACACACGGTGCCATTTTGAATTTCTTGGCTTCGAAAAAGACGGTAGTGATTCCCCACCCACCCTATTCGCTTGACCTTGCCCCATGCAACTTTTTTCTCTTTCCAAAAATAAAATTTCAATTGAAGGGACATCGTTTTAACACAAGGAAATTCAGGAAGAAACGCAGATTGTGCTTCAAAACCTTACACCTGCAGACTTCCATGGATGCATGGAATCATTGGAAAAACGCTAGGATTGCTGTATCAATGCCCAAGGGGACTACTTTGAAGGTGACAGTGGAAATTAAAAGTTATGATAAGCTATTTTATTTTTATGGTAAAATTTCCTGAACTTTTGGGTAGCACCTCATATACACATTTTATCTGCATTTCATTTAAACTTATTTCATTTAAAGTGAAATCCTCCATTTCTTTAATAAAGTGGACAGTTACACAATTGCATTGTGGTGGATATCACATGTATATTAATTTTGTTTCATGTCACTTAAGTAGTTATGTTTTGCAAGTGAGAACAAGCTGGATTTGTAACCATGGACCTGATTACATATACATAAATAATTTTTTAACTTTTTATTTTTTTTAAATTTAAATATACTAATTTATTAATAATTATAAACATTTATTAATAAGCTCTGTAAACATTTTTGAATTAAAATGAAAAGTACATAAAATTTTATTTTCACTTATAACTTCTGAATTTTTTTTAATTTAAAAAAAATAATAAATTACAATATTATTTATTGTAAATATTTGTTTACAATCAGAGGTTAATAGTTTTTAGTAAATCAATATATTTTTAAATTAAAAAAAAGATAAAAAAATAAATTTAAAAAAAAGGAGATTATCTGATTTGAACTCATGTGATTCAAATATTTCATTAACTAAAATTTTATTTGGCTATAACTCTAGAACAAATGAAAATAAGTAAATTCGTTTCATTTCGGATACCTCCTGCATCCTATATCCCTAACAACTTGTTTTACATATTCCAAACGTTGCCTGCCTGCATAATTGTTCCCATCTACCTGTCCCTCCAATATCAAAGCGATTATTCCAGGATGCCTTTATATTTAGCCTATAAGCTGTCTTTTCTTTTAACTATATTTTTCCAAATGCTTCTTTTTTTTCATCAATTGGCAGCAACACCTCTTCATTTGTCACTTTATCCATCCATCTGATTTTTAATGTTCTCCTACAGCACCGCATTTCAAAAGCTTCTAATCTTTTCTTCTCAGGTACTCCGATCGTCCAAGTTCCACTTCCATATAAACATTTTAACATACGAATAAGAATTAAAATGTTTATACATTACGTGTATATTAAGAAATTTAAAAATGATTAAAAAGGTAATCTAGAAAAACATTTAAAAAATGACTTAACACATTTAACAAAAATGCATACTTAAATATCTGATTAATACGAGATTTTGGCATTGAAAACTTGAGGAAGACTCTGATAAATCTTATCATAATTAAAGGACGAGGAGCTCTGAGAATTGACAAGTAGCTGAATCTTGGAACAATGCCCAACATTTCAAACATCTGAAGAATTACAGATACCCATAAGAAGAATACCATACTTGCATCAAACTGACACCAATGATCCTTTAGATATGGCACTTCACCCTACAAAAAAAAAAAAAAAATAAATAAAAATAAAATATTTTACACATATTAATAATAAGACAAGTAACAGAAATAATAATATTTTGGTTTATAAATCTTTCTAAATGTTTGATCACTTTTAAAACCAAGATAAAAATAAATTAATTTAATTTTTAACAAACACAACTACATTCAAAAATTTCAAGTGGAAATTCATGAAATGTTAATACAATCATGGAAATACTATAGCAAAAAACCTGCAACAAGAATTATCATATTTTATTCATCACTCAATAAATTTACAATGGGCCCCAATTAAATAAAATGAAAGAGTAAAAAATGGTATGACTTTATCATTAGGTAAATAATTTTCTGTAAATAAGTTTTGATAACACTGACAGACACAAGCTCTGTTTTATATCAAAGGAAAAATAAAAAGATAATTCATAAAAAAGTTTCAATGAAGGCAATACATCTCAAATATAGAGTAGATTAGTAAAAACATTCATTTGGGACAACTAGTGTCAGATAGGGTTACTGCCTTACATCCATGATACTTACAATGTTTTGCATAAGGAGATTTTCAGATGAAAACATCCCAGTTTTTACTATATAAGATCACATATTACTGAATAATATATGATCACTAAATACAGTGACATAATAGTAATTCATAACCGTCATTTAAGTTCATTTTGACAAAGTGAGAAATGTAGAATAAATTATAATACTTTGAAAAGACTTCTAAATATATATATTCATTAAAAAAAATAAAAAAATAATAATGTTCTACTAGATCTATTATTCCACTTTCAAAATAATTTCCAGTCCATGACAAACTGGTTAATTACTACATCTTTAGGATTTTTATAATTTTAACCTCTGTGATGGAAGCTGTTGTTGTATTAAAATAAGGGTAACAATTGCTAGATGCTTAGGACTGTGCTTAATGTTG
This sequence comes from Zanna intricata, assembly GCA_010016005.3. NCBI lineage: Eukaryota > Metazoa > Arthropoda > Insecta > Hemiptera > Fulgoridae > Zanna > Zanna intricata. The sequence continues at coordinate 4,755 of JAAAKQ030500621.1, read as the reverse complement.
AAATGTGCTTAGGATTGGTTAATGTTTGAAGATTTCCCAAATTGCAATTATATTGCATAATTTTTATTGTAAACAATCGGACAGCTGTACACTTCTTTGGTTCTGAATAACATAAAAAACTTTTTTTTTTGATGTTTCACAATGCATATCAGCAGCAGTTACATTACTTCCACAATCAAGGAACTCAATACTTAACATATGTTTGTTGTCCTAAAAAAAAAAAAAAACCAGTAGACATAAGCTTCCTAAATTTCTTGCTTAAACTGCTTGGTACTTAGAGATGAGGAATACCACCCTCACATCGATTGCTAGATTGTTTCAACATTAATGTATAACTAAAACTAATCTTCAGTAACAAAGTAGTTAAGCAGTTCATCTCTTATACTTAGTAGTGCTGCTAAAACATCTAGCTGCAACAAGATGTTTTTCCTTTGTCTATATGTCAACATTTTTAGCATCCACCTACTTTACAACTTTCTGTAAAGCAGTTTTTCTATCAAAATCTTATTAATTACTATGCATGAAAAATTTGGAGAATCATTTGATAATTGTGGAACTATACATCGTTTTGCTTTTACGTTTATTGTTTAGTTTACAAGGACAATACGTTTCTGCACACCAGCATGGCCTCTGCATCATATAGTTTTAATATTGTTAAACTTATACATATAGTGTACTTGTTCTTATTCAATATACAGTCCACTGAAGTTTACTATCTGCTACAATGTACAGTCCATTACACTACACATTTTTTGTCATGAAAATTTGTCCTGCCATCTTGAAACAAATAACCCCATTTTCTAATTTTACCATTACACATAACTTAAGGTTATTTTATAAACATAGTAAATTTTTTTTATAGATTTCAGCAGAAATTTGTTTATTGCCATTAAGAAATGAACTAATTCTCAAACCTTATACTTTGTGGCACTATTTATTTTATCACTCATTTCAGTTAATTTCTCAAATAACACATATACGATCGAACTGTTGTTGGAAATGGCTGTTAACACAAATAAACATCTATGCAAGTGCTAACTGTCTCTAAAATATAGATGATCAGCAAAGTTAAAACAACTTTTACTAAAGAAACAACCATCATAAAACTTACCCTATTAAAAGTCGCCTAGAAATAAATTCAAATAAAAATTATGATCTTCAGAAAAGAAATGAGTCAAAGCATGCAAGAAAAAGATAGTTTAAGAGACCGTAACTATATTTAAATGGTAGGATCTCAACCAATGTTAATTCCTCAGTTCTCATTTTTAAAGCATTTAAAATAGCAGACAATAAACAATAAATTGGACCAACATTTGCAAAAGGTTTTCTTTCCCCTAATTATAACATCCTAATATCGTCAATAATCAGATGAAGTGACACGTTTTCTGATCCTCCTTACAAATGTAGTAATTTTGTGTTAAGGAATGAGATTTAGGAACTTGTTTGAATTTCATGACAAACATGACTTGCTTTTTAAATATTTCAAAATATATTTCCTTCCAAAATATCTTTTAGAATTATGAGGTTTGTTCCTTTCGAATTGCATATAATGTTCATCTTAAATTATTAAAAATCAAAAAGTTTTCTATTTTTAAATATACTTTTTTGCAATGGTGTTTTTTTTAATCAAATTCCTCAAATCTAATTATACATATTTAGATCTTGTTTCTAATATAATTTTTTTTTTTAATTATTTAAACATATATATTTTATTTTTAAATCATATTATTTTAAATATAAAAAATCTTGTTCGGTATGTATCTTCAGCACCATAAGTTAAAAAATTTAAGACAAGAAGGGCTATATA
>JAAAKQ030500610.1:0-20478 GCA_010016005.3 Zanna intricata | reverse complement strand
TATCCACGATCTAGTATTCAAATCCGTATAAAAATAACTATCTTTATTAGAATTTGAACCTTAGAACTCTCGACTTCGAAATCAGCTGATTTGCGATGTCGCGTTAACCACTAGATCAGCCCGGTGGGATATATATATATATATGTTTAAATGTATTTAAAAAATTACAAAAAAAAAATTTTACTATATACAAAATTATTACCCGCACGCTTTTTAATTATCCTATATATTAGTAATTATCCTAAATTAAACAGCAATTATTTTGCAGTCGTGTTTTTTAATTGTTTATATTTATCTCGTGTTACGAAAATCTCTGCTCGTATGAAAAATAAAGACTTCTGAAAAGAAGGCGGAGGCGAGAAATTTTTTTCTTGAAAAAAGTATGAAGTGGAATTTAGAGGAACGATTTAAAGATAACTCCTCTACACATGAGAGCTCCAGCCTTGCCTTTAAGCCTAACAGTAGTCATGCTTGAACTAACAAGCGTAAGTTAAGGTTTTCTAAAATATGTATTATTTTTTCACTAAGTTCTAAAAATATTTTCTTAATATTTTGTGCGAAATTTTTCGAATATCAGAATTACAAAATTAAATTTTTTGAATATCAGAATATTAGAATCATAACACGAATAAATGATATAATTTCGAGATTCGGGGGATTAATGTAATAAAAAATGTTATTCCTATAAACATATGTTCATCTATCAGTCTATTCACGCTTTTTAAATAGAAGTTCGTATCTCAAGAATGTTTGAAATCTTTTGACGGAATTGGATTAACATGTTTAAAAAAAAATAAAACTTTTAATGTTTGTAGATTAATACATTTACATATTTGATTTGCAACTTTTTATACAAAAGTATTGTGTTTTTTGTTTTCAAATTGATCATTACAGATTTTTAAATCAAGGAACCACTATTAAGTTTTTAAAATTATCTTTTTTTTTTGGTTGTAAAATCTGAAATAATTAATTTTGAACAGAATGATTCTTCTCACTTATTCAGTTAAGATTTCAACAATATTTTTTACAATTTTGCAGAGGAAGTTTCTCTGGTTGTCTCTTTGTCTCTCAGTGTTTCTTTTAGATTATCTGTACGAAAAATTATTTTGTCACTTGACGTTTGAAGAAATTTTTTATCTGCAAGCTGTTACCAAATACTTTTTATTGCATTACTATAACGTAGTGGTTTGCGAATTGAAGTCATGGTGGTATTCGAAGTATTTTCACGCAAAATTCAAGAAAATTAATTAAAAAATTTGGAATAAGTAAAATAATTATTAAAAAACAAAAATACCGACTATTAATGTACATAGCTACCTAAATAATTATAAAAAGAATAAAAAAAAAATAGTTAAGTTTTCTTTCTTTTCTTACAGGCATTTTTTCAGAATACAGTAACTTCACTTGAACTTAAAGAAATAACTATTTTAAATTTAATATTATTTCTACATTTCATGTTGTATTCGTATGTCCGTTAGTCTTAACAAAGTGGATTTCATTAAAGTCACCGTCTCATAGACTCACCTACTTGTACTTGTATACTTGTACGAGTAAAATGTAGAAGTAATATTAAATTTCAAATCGCTAACTTGCTTTATCCTGAAAAAAAAAATGCTTGTAAGTAAAGAAAGAAAAACTTATTTAACTACTTTTTGTTCGTTTTTCATAATTATTCTAGATAGAAGATTTTTTGACGTACATTAGTAGTGGAATTGTTTGTTTTTTAATAATTATTTTATTTAACGCTTTTTTGTTATTTCTATAACTTTACCATTCAATAGTAATCATCTAGATACGATACTGGTACAAGTTTTTTAGAACCACTCTGCTACTTAAATAGAAATTTGAATGTTAACTCAGTGCAACGCAGTGCGACGCAGTGCAACTCGTACAGGTTACAAAGAGCGCACAGGCGGTCGCTAGCTGCGATGTATTCCTGCTTCCTTTTGATGAGCACATTTTTCGCCTACATACACATTTTTTCCCCTTCAGTCATTTGATTGGTTTGATGCAGTTCTTCAAGATTTCCTATCTAGTGCTATGCGTTTCATTTCAATATACCCCGTATATCCTACATCCCTAACAATTTGTTTTACAATATTCCAAATATTGCCTACCTACACAATTTTTCCCATCTATCTGTCCCTCCAATGTCAAAGCGACTATTCCAGGATGCCGTAAGATGTGGCCTACAAATCTGTCTCTTCTTTTAACTATATTTTTCCAAATGCTTCTTTCTTCATCGATATGCCGCAACACCTCTTCATTTGTCACTTTATCTAATTTTTTATATTCTCCTATAGCACCACATTTCAAAATCTTCTAATCTTTTCTTCTCAGGTACTCCGATCGTTCAAGTTTTACTTCCGTACAAAACTACATTCCAATTCTGATGTTTAAATTAATTTTTGATGTAAGCAAATTATATTTCTGATTGAAAGCTCGTTTCGCCTGTGCTATTCCGCATTTTATATCGCAAATCATAGCACCGCTTTCTTTTCGCCTTGCACTGTTACTCCGGATCTAAACTGTTCTTTAACGTCATTAACTGTTAGTACTATGTAAAGATTAAAAAGTAACGAGGATAAGGTGTTCCCTATCCTCGTTCACATCGATCCCATCCTCGTTACGACAAGGATGTTAGATTGTCAAGGATTGTCAGACAAGGATGTCTGACGACATACAAAAAAGGGAGTCAGACAAGGATGTCTCTCTTTTATCTGTTTAGCCTCCGGAACTACCGTAAGGTATTACTTCCGAGGATGAATGAGGATGATGTGTATGAATGAAAATGAAGTGTAGTCTTGTATAATCTCAGGTCGACTACTCCTGAGAAGTGTGGTTAACTGAAACCCAACCACCAAAGAACACCGGTATCCACGATCTAGTATTCAAGGATGTCTGACTTCCTTTTTTATAACGGTCCGTTTTATGCTCTTCGATTATTACTGTTACAGTTTGGTTTTATCAATTGTTCTTCTGTCTCTATAATTGAACCCTAGGTTTTTAAAAACCTACGTTATCAATTCCAGTCTACGTTATCCAGTCTACGTTATCAATTGCCTTTTCTAAGTCTATAAATGCTGTGTATGTTGATTTGGTTTTCTTTACTCTTCCTTCTAATATTAATACATATGTATAGAGAATTTTTCTAAAAAAAAAAAAAAAAAACAAGAGGCAAAAAGTGTTTCTTTTTTATCATTTTATTGAATACTATCATTAAAATTTGAAAATAGCTTAATTTTTTAATTTTGTCCCCCAGTGCAGCGTCCTCTTTTTTTTTTTAACAATTTAACATCGGCTGTGTTACTTCCAGATCGAAGGCCTATTACTACCCAAAAGTTGGTTGTAATTGGTTGGTTCCGTGAAGCTACAGAAGGGAACAAACATACATAACACCCTACCATTCTCCTACATATGAAATTGGGTAAAAAAAAAAAAAAAAGTATCTAGTCTTCCAATAAGAGCTACTAGCTGTTCGAAAGTCTAATTTGTTTCTGTTTATTAGTTTTTATCAAAACACTGGTCTTTTAGCTTATGTGTTTCTTGCGAGAAGATTTTTTAATAAGAGCATCTTTGATAGATTTATATTATCCACATACTGAATAAAAAAAAATTAAATTTTGAAATCTCATGTCAAAAAATGTGATAAACATTAAAAAAAAAAAAAAACTTTACTTTTAACTTTTTAGTATCTGCACCAACTTTTTGTTTTTAATTATGCTACTTCAAAAATTATAGAAGGGTTGGAAATTATTCTTCTTTTTTTTGGGCCAATTTTTTATGTAGGCTTTATAAAATGTTTTATAAAATAAATTTTATTTTTTAAATGTTAGAGCTAAAATTTTTTTAAAACAAAGTTTTGAATGTTTAATTTAATTGCAGTATCAACAAAAATACGTCAATCAACGTAACATAATCAGCTATTCAACGTACACGCTTCTTTAAATTATATAAAAAAGAAGATTATTTTCGATAAATAGATAATAATTTTACTCCAATAAAGAATACCTTCTAGAAAAGAGTTACCTTCTATACCTTCTAGAAAAGGGTTTACCTTCTAGAAAAGAGTTTTTTTATGATATTTTGCTATATATATTTAAACTCAAAAGAATTTATAAATATTTTATTTATGTATTTCAGCTATCAGATATTTAAAAAAAAATTTATAGAACCATCTTATGTAATAATTTATATGAAATATAATAAAGTTCTTTTATTAATATAAGGATTTCGTAAGGAAGAATAGTGAAGGATCAAGTGAACTGAAAGAATAAGCTAGAAGAATTTCATAATTGGATTAACATTTCAGATTTAGTGACGTAAACACTTAACGTTAGAAAATAATGATTATGAAATCGTTATTATAAGGGAACTATTTTGTTTTATTAATACTTAAAACCAAACTACTGTGCTATGTAAAAAAATGTAACAAAGTGTTTATAAAAGAAGTAAAAATATATATTCCAATGATATTTTTTTAATCGTATTATTATATAAAAAAAGACGATAAATTATCTCGTTTTTAAAATAAGAAATGATGAGTAAATAGTTATTTTTTATTTTATTTTTTTTTTTACTTAAAAGAGGAATCGGTTATTTACCGTGTTATACTCATATTGAATTACGTGAACCGTGAGAGTCTTTGAAGTAACCAACATTAGAAGTTTGTTGTCTTATAAAGGGGAAATATTGCTCGATTTGTAGATTGGATTTTATTTATATGACAAGAACGGTTTCTTTTATTTTGCGTTTTTCTTTTTAAGTGGTTTTAAAAAATTTATTTCTTTATTTTTATTTTTCACTTGAAAACTTTTTTCCTACGTATAAAAGCTAAATTATGATTAATTTTTGTGTTAACAAAATAAATTGTATAATATTTTTTACGTTTCTATAGTTAAAAAAAAAATAAATAAATAAATAAAAAAAAAAGAAAACTTTACAAATGTGTGGAAATGTTTCTTGGTATTCTTTTCACATTATTATAAAGCTCCTTCAACAGACCTAGCCTAATAATGATATCTAAATAAAAGTTGGAGTTACAACTCCAACTTTTATTTATAACGAATTTGTGACGGAGTGTGTATAGAAGGGTTTAGTAAGGATACATTCATTAATTATGATTTAAAATTATTAATATTGTGGGAAGATTAAGAGTCATAAGAAGGGGGAATATAAGCTTCTGAAAAATCGAAAATTCTCAAAAAACGTAAAAACAGAAAATACAAATGAAAATAAATGTAATGTAAATGTAATGAATGTAAATGGATGTAATGTGAATGTAAATGTAATGAATGTATGTAAATGTAATGTGAATGTAAATGTAATGAATGTATGTAAATGTAATGTGAATGTAATGAAATGTAAATGTAATGTAATGTAAATGTAATGAAAATAAATTTAGGGACTGTTTTTGCTTAACACAAAAACAAACTAGTTAAAATTAGTTCTTTAAGAAAAGTTTACATAATCTTACTGAAAATAACGTCTTTGCGTCAGGTTCGATCGATAAAAAATTCGAAAGACATTTAAAAACTGTTTTAATAGATTACGCGTTGTCAAATGCGAAATAATTGTTACAGACATTGAACTTAATTTTAATCTCAGTTCTTTTAAATAATAAAAATATATTTTACAAATTTTACAATAAAAATGAAATTTAATGGAAATAAAATTTCCTGTATTATTTAATATGTTGCAGATTTCATGCCATAAACCTTCCTTCAGTTTTGTGTTTTTATAATCCTTTAATTATTTCTTTAAAAAAAATAACTTTATGATTGTTCAAAAAGTCTATTAGCAATATTCATGTTTTTGCTATTTCATAACGTAGTTAAATCTTAAAATTTAAACGAAAATAATAACATTACTTCTACTTATTTATTCTACTAACTATTCACATTATTCTACTTGTTTATTTTTTTATTCATTATTCTTGGTTCAATGAAACAGAAAACCAAACTAATTTATTTTTCCAGGTTGCAGTCAGTCCTTAACTGATTATAATCAGGTCAAAATAAAAAGTCCTTAAGATTGAGATAGGTTCTTAACAATTACTAAATACGAAATTATATTTTAGTATGTACAAATAGGATAATCTCAGTATGATAATTATTTTTGTATCAGGATTTTATTTAAACAATTTATTTTCGAATTTCTTTACTGGTTTAATTTATTTAATGTTATCTTTCCAACCTTTTGTTCTCTATTAACTATAATACGAGTACTTTATAAACTCTACATCCTCCATTTGCACCTATACTATTATATAAAGAGGAAGAGGGTTTTTGTTCGGGATAAATAAAAAAAAACTACTCGATCAATCGCAACCAAATTTTTGCCTATATTTCTTGGCGTAACTGAGAAGGTTTTTAGATATATTTCATCTAAAATATATTTCATCTCGGCCTTTCATTCCGGAGGTCCCGGGTTCGAATCCTGGTCACGCTTGGCATTTTCACACATCATTCATCTCCATCCTCTGATGTAATACTTAATTGTGGTTCCGGAGGTTAAAAAAAAATTATATTTCATCTTGAAAAATTTCTAAAAAAACATATGTAATACATATGTAGTAATAGAAATTTTCCGGCTGAAGCACAAATTTTAATGAATTGGATTAATGAACTGTGAACTGTGAGTCTGTATCACTGTGTGATCTGGGTTTGAACTGAATGATTCGAATTAATCGAATTGATAATATTAAAAAAATTATTTTATTAAGTAAAATAAAATGAAATAAATTTCTGTTTAAAAATAATGGGCTTTTCGTGAAAACTGCTTGTGAAGCTAGAGTGGTGAGGTATACGAGCAGCTCGTGGAGGCTATACCAATCATTTCCACCAACTGGTAACAAACGAAGTGCCCCTGGGGCGATGTTTTGAGAAGTGTAATAGGGTGCTCTTAAAATATTTTTACAAACAATCCTCTAATTTTCAAAATTCAAACAGGGTATTCGTTAGTAGATCGAAGGCTAACTTTGGAATGCATCAGATACACTTTCGATCTAACAGATCACGGTTGTTCGAAATGTTGTTAATCTTCGTAATCAATTTTCCGATTTTCAAAATCCAAGTGGATATTTTCTAGAGATCTTGACGTTGAAATTCAAACGGAGTTTTGACTCTCCACTAGGCGGCGGACAGTTATGATGCGCAACAGTTTTTTCACAGTTCAGTATACGAGAGCGAGAGTTCAGTTTAATCACGAGAGCGTTCGCTGCCGATATCTGTTAAATATTAAATATTGGACAATTTTAATTCGTTTCTTTAATATACGTACAGAAGTTAAATTAATGCAGTTGTATCCCATTTCTTGGGTAATATTGTATATTGATTCTTTGTTAGGGGTTAAATATTTGATTATTCATTTAGCGATATTTCTTTCGAATTATTGAATAGCATCTAGATCTTATAAAGAGGAATCATTTGTTTTTATATTAGCAAAAATTTTAGGAACCGCTAAACTAATCGCTAAAAAATTTTAACAGCAATTTCATAATGTAATCCAGGGTGTCATAAGTATTAAGATGAAAAACTATTTATTTAAACGTGTAAATAATAAATAATTTGTTAAGTTGCTGAACTTCTTATTCGGGTCGCTCCTTTCTTATGGTGAGCCACTCCCAAGATATTTTTCAATAGAGGTATTTTCAGTAGAAGTGTTATTGAAATTGAAGACAAGATTATAAGTCTTGATGAAAAGTATTTATATGATTTCGGTTTACCATCACCAATTCGTGATTAACAAGAAAATGAAAACCCCTATTGCAGTTTTTAAATTATAGATCCCGAACTTAAAATGCAGAAATTTTTTTTTTAAATTTCCTTTTTCTATTTTAGCCTAAATTGAAGGGGTTGTTAAATTTAGATAAAACTTTACTTAAAATAAATTTATTAAGCTTAATCTATACATATATGAATATTTTTATAAAGATATTTCTTAAAATTTATTTCCCACCTTTACAAAATATATTTTTTTGTTTTTTGGTTCTATCTCTTTTAATTTTTATTATTAATAGCTGGGGAAAGTCATGCAATACTACTTTAAGCTTTTTTATCTTATAGTAATATGAGAGACAAAATTAAAAGCTAACGACTTTATTGTAGGTAAAGTTAACAAAGGAAACATTTTTAAGTCAACCGCTAAAATAAGGCATTAAAATAGATATTTCAAAAAAGGGTAGTATTTCAATAGATACGGAACAGAGATTGAATCAAAATAAAGTCTATAAGCTGTAGTTTCTTGATTAAAATAAGAATCAAACGGTATATTTGGAAATATAAACATGAAAACACATGTTCCCAAAACAATTGAGCCATATATCTTTATGATTCTTGAACGAATAAGTCAAAATGAATATCTATAGCTTTTCTATTTTTGTATTTTTTATTTTGTTTTTGCTGGTATACTATAACGCATTAGTTGTAGGACTAAGTTTATGCGCATAGATTTTAACTGAATAAATTAAAAACTTTTATACTGGATATCACGTAGTGGAAAATCAATGTTCTCGTTTCCTCTTAGGGGAACTTTTCATAGTTTAGTAATTTTTAACTCGCGCTATTATTTTTTTTTTTATTATACTGGTACATTAAGACAAATTAAGAATAAAACGTAATGTTTTAAATTATACCTAAGATGCGGCAAAACTAATCTCTGTACAAGTTTTGTTAATTTTAGTAAGCGACACTGCTATAATGATATTAGCCACACATGATATTAATGAACGGCCACTTGCCGTTTAGCGTTTTATCATGTTTTATGTTACTTAGCTTTGTTATTTATATATTTAATAAACGAATTAACTAAAGAATAATAATATAAATAATAATACAATTTTAATTTTTCAAATTTTGAACTCCTTTTTAATATTTTTATCAATGATTTCTTTTTCATTTTCGAAATCAATAATATTTATTTTTTTTTTTTTAGAAATTGATGTAATATATAAACATTTTTATTTATTTAATAAATCAGATTTTTTCGAATTTTAAAATGAATTATACTAAGTGTTCCGTTAAGGAATTCTTGATAACCTTGATTTTGTGAAGTATTAAGCTCTATTTTTCTCGCTGTAATGTTTACTAAATTTAATCTACAAGAAAAGTTTTATTCCTTTTCAAACATTTTTCAATATTGTTAGCAGTTAATAAAAATATATATATATGAAGGCAATAAATATAAGTCTTTATTGAAAATGTTAAAAAAAAGAACAAAATATATGACTTATATAAAAAGTTGTTAAAAGTAAAAAGCAGTTCGGTTAAGTTAATGTTCGGTGAACTTTAAAATTGAAAGTTACGGTTAACCTACTGTTAGCTGCTAAGTTTTAATAATGATTATTTATTAAAAAAAAAAAGAGTACAGTATTTAAAGTTTTGCTCACTGGATATAAATATTTTTTTTTTTAAAGTAATAAATAATAAAATTTTATATTATTATTGTTGCAGTTTTAAAATTTAAATTTACTTGTTCCTTTAAGAATTTACAGTGGTTTAAGATAAAATTATGATACTCATTTTACATAATATTAATTATTTTTAATGGACGAAATTAAAAGAATTAAAGAGATTAAAACAGTCAATTTTTTTCAATCTTAATACGTATTTATCGAAAAAAAATTATCTTTCACAATAAAAATAAAGATTCTAAAATCTTGTATTATGATAATTATTTTACCGGTTGAAAAATTTTGTATTCGAAATCATTAGATATATGTGAATGATGCATGCCTATACTCGCACAATGCTTGCTATGTGAATACGTAATAAATTTTTACGCCTTCTAATGGTAAGGTTTTATGATTTTATTAATACTTACGATTTTAAGATGCAGCTGAAATACCCACCACAAACAAAGGTATTTGATTCCCGATTTACGTCAGTTTACGTTCGTAAGCTTTTACATATGATTTTATGTTTATGTTATTTTTACGTACAATTTTATATGGTTGCATTCAGCTGTAAGGTAAATGTAAAGTTGCTAATTGTTTGGATTTAATACCATTAACTCATTTGAAAAGTATTTCAGCTAACTGTGGGCAGAAAATTTTGGATGTTTTGATAGCTGATAAATTATCGAAAGACGGTAAAATTGACTAATTTAATAAAATAAAATCGTAATATTTTAATTGAGTCTTTATTGAGTTAATTGAGTTTGTCATTATTATTAAAAATTTATTACACCTAATTCCTGTATAAAATATAGTATTTTGAGACTGCCTCAAAAAATCAGAACGAGTTTTCAGAGTACAAATGTGAGCTCTCAGTTTGGACCTACAAATAAGAATTATATAGATTGATATTAACTAAAGTAAAACTCTCTTCTTATTCCTGTGGTTTAAAGGAGCAAACTTTGCTAAAAATTATTTTACATATTTTTAATAAATAACAATATTCATCCACCTCTATCAAATCAGAAAATTGTCTGGTTTTTTATAACAAAATACTTCCGACTTATGAGAAATTATACTTCCGTTTTTCATTTCTAATTACCAACTGTACGAAAAACTTTTTCCCAATTTATTTAAGATAAAATTAAAAGATTTCCTTTTTGTAAGGAAAAATGTTTAAATAATTCTAATTCAAATAGTAGTAACACTTAAATTTTCTCCGTATAACGTGCACATAAATATAATTTTCATTATTCCCTTTTGAGTTATTATTTATATTGTAATTGTTTTATTTATTTAATATTTTCACATGTTTGATTTACTATTTTATTTTATAATTATTTGTATAATTGCGACACTACTCTGATTTAGGTTTTAGCAGGTTTCTCTTCATCCAGCTAAGCAAATGTTGGGAAATTACTTTTTATATCCGTAGATTCGCACGTCTGCCCATATTGAGCTAATTATATAAAGTATTGTTATGTATCGATTAGAATAGTATATTTATTTATATATAATTTGCATTTGACATATAGTGTATGAGAAAATTATTAGTGAGAAAAGTTGGCTGTTAATTTAAGTTATAAATATTTATGTAAAATTAATTTTATGATATAATACTAATTTAAAAAAATATAAAAGTTAAATAATTAAATAAACGTGCTATATATTATAATAACTTTTGAGCTGTAAATATATAAAATTAATGAAAATCTTATTGTAAAACGAACAAAAAATTTCATATAAAAACAATTTCCAAAAGAAAAAAAAAAAGAAAATAATGTCTGTATATATTATAAAACATTAGTAAAAAGTAAAGAAAAAAAAACTTAAATATGTCAGTGTTAAGGAATAGTAAAAAAATTATCTAATCGTATTTAAATTGAGATGTATTTACATTTTTTATGATAAAAATAGCCAATCGAATCTTACATTAAAAATTGTGGGTTGTGTTTATTTTCTTAGACTGTAAATAGAAAAATTTTTGGAGAATCACTTGAAATAAACGTGAAGTAGCAAGACTAATATACTGCTGTTCTCTTTTGAGACTAGAGATGTGTTTTTGGATTTTACAAAAAATGATTCTGTCTTTGAAAGTTTTAGAATTTTTTCTTCAAAAAAAATTCCTTATACGATTATTTTTTTAAAAATTTATCGTAAATTTTATAAATTATTTATAAAGCTTATTATCTAAAGTAAATTTAAAAAGCTTATTTTCGTAAATTTATAGTACTCGACTACACTGAAAACAAAACTTAAATGTACATGCATAAAACTCACAGAAAAAAAAATTAAAAACAAAAGAAAAATTATTTAATCAGTTATAAAAAGACGTTAGGATGTAATAAAAAGTCAATTGAAGCACAGGAGAGCACTGTAGCATTCGATGATGATGAGAATCAGGTACCATATGCACCAGTGTACACGGGCACCATTTTCTTTCGAATGACTGTTGCATAAATTAGCCTTCGCGTCGTATATGAATTTTAAGTGTTCACGTTGATGATAATGATTATTATTAAACTTAAATATTATTAAATCCTAACAATATTTTAATATAAACTGCTTTGTTTTGACTACGAACTTACATCCACTGAAATAAAATGTAAAATGATTTATTATTATGGCCAAGTTTTTTTCATGGCCACCGTTAATTAACGGTATTACAAAATTAACTCTTATATACGACTGACACCAAACAAGATATCTATTTATATACATATCATTCTCATTTATCTTCGGAAGTAATACCTTACGGTGGTTCCGGAGGCAAAACAGAAGAAGAAAGAAGAAAGAAAGTATATCTACTATAATTTTTAGGCTTTCAATTAAAAATTTACAGTATGGACTGATTTAGTAACAGTTTGCAAATAACAATTAATATTATACGTTCAATCTTTTACAGTAACTTTATAATAAAATGCGGAAAACATAACAATATTACTTTTTTCAATTTTCAAACCTGAGTGCGCGTGATACATGGGTATAACGGCAATCTGTGTTGTATACATTGCATCATGTAAATATAAAATATTCAACACATTCTGCCTTACTAGATTTAATTTTTTTATTTCTGAATTTATGCAAGTTGAGTACCGCAGTACCAAAGGCTCGAAAGTGGTATACTTGCAGAAGTATATCTATTGGTAGATAGAGAATTTTCTGTTATCTACCAGATAACATCTTTCCGATTTTGTTTTATTTTATCTCGTGTTATAGTGTTAATAATGAATTATAGTTATTTTTATAATTGTATTATTATACAATAACAGTTGTTATTTTTATAATTGTAGTTATATAATAGTTCCATGAAATTTTAAGTTTTAATCCGTTGCGATTGTTTTCGTATAATAAGTTTTTACTTAATTTCCAGTTTTTAAATAGAATAATTTTATAAAAAATATTTTTTTTTTTGCAAGTAATAATCATAATATTCATCTTTATAAGGGATACATAGGGATGCGATTATAAGGCACACACTAAATTAAACAAAAAAAACAAAAACAAAAGTAATATAAAAAAATAGGGCGCTTTACACTAAAAAAAGATACAATAATTTAAATATCATTATTTTTTTTAAGTTGTTTTTTATTATTTATGAATTTCACGAAATTTACTCAGAGAGTGGTGAAATTGCAAAACTTATTTTCTAAGAGAATTTGGACTTTTATAAAACCAAACTACGATATAATATTTGAAAAAAAAAAAACCATTAGTTTTTGCTTATTATTTATTAGAACTTTTTACTTTCTTGGTATCATAGTTCTAGAGCTAGGGACCCAGAAAAAAAAATAGTAAAGGGGTAATAGTAGAGGGGGACAATGTACGTACGAACGCACGTTGGCGTGTTTGAAGCTTAATAACTTTTGACTGGGTAAATCAATTTTGATGAAGTTTTGTACTGAGAGGTGTGTATATGGGGAAATTTGTTGGTAAAGTTTTCGGGTCAATATCTCCAGGGGATGTGCATTTTTTTGGAGGTCAATTTTCTCAAAATTTTGCAAACATAATCCTTTCTTTGTATTAAGTTCAGTACATACTTGCGTGCATATCTTACCATTTTTTAAGAAAGCTTTTGCTACGAAATTTCCTCTTCCCAAAAATTTAAAAACTCTCTTTTTATTTATGTAACCGATTATTATTTTCCCATCTAGCGCTCTAACAGAGCTATAGTTTTAGAAGGTTCAATTTGGACATATTTGGTTTTCACCCAATCTTTACGTTTTGACACCTAAGAAACCCAAAAACCGGATGGAAATTTTCCGGATGTTCGTACGAACGTGTCTATGTTCAGTATTGTTCTCTAGATCACCTTATATCTCCAGAACTACTCGACCAATTTTGACCCAACTAGATCAGATTACTTCTATGTCTGGATCATTGATGCCAACTTAAAAGGTCAAGGGGGTGATGCTGTAGAGCAAGGTCATCCTTAGTATCTCGAAATTTTGTCTAATTAAGGTCTTAGTTTTCTTAAAATAATAATATTACAAAATATTTTTGTATGCTGCATACAGACTTCACGGCGAAACTAGTCAAAATGAATTCAGGATGGTCAAAACGGATATTTCTATTGAAAATGAAAACCATAATTTTTCGTGATTTCCTACAAGGAAGTAAAAATGAAATATGCTCTTTATTATTTACTATGAGTTCATCTTACTTATTTTGAATTTCTAATTTCTATTTAAAGATAGAATTTATTAAAAATTTTTCATTTTGTTTATTTAAAAAAATAAATATTTATTTAATAAGAAAAGTAATAATAAAATCATTTAATTTCCGTTTTGTTATACTAATTGGCAGGAAATGGATGATATGAAACGCTATTGCTCCATAATCTAGCACTCCTTTTCTACTTACTTTATACAAATATTTTTATTATATAACAGTTTAATTTTTTGTGAAGTAAGTTAATGAAAATAAGAAAAAAATAAATGTAGTGACAACTGATATTTTATCATGAAGAGAAAAATTTCCATTTAATTATATTAAATATTTTACTTAGTATATGTGTTTATGATTAAAGGTGATTTGTTTAGTTCTTTAACAAGTCGTATCGAATCAATTTTCATGATTCTTGTTTTAACTAAAACTGATCGATTATAACTGTAGTTTTTAAATTTTTATTAAATATTACCTAAATATATCTCACTATTTTACATTTAACCAATGATCTAATGTATTTAATATAACATATTTTAAGATGGTTAATGTACATCAAAAGCTTCTTCTTTTGAAAATTTTTAGTAACAATTCCAACTTTTAAAATATATTTTCTCAAGTAAAAAAAATTTTTTTCGTCATAAGTCAATGATTTAATTATAAAAAAGGTTAGTTTTCTAAAAAAGGTTAGTTGTTCTCTAGATCACCTTATATCTCCAGAACTACTCGACCAATTTTGACCAAACTAGATCAGATTACTTCTATGTCTGGATCATTGATGCAGACATAGTTCAAAAATTCTTCTCTCTTAGTTTCTAATGTTGATTATATACACAAAATAACGAAAGGTTTTTCTGTTTAAGTTATTCCTGGTATAACTTCGCAAATATTTCCTCATGTAAGATTAAAATTAAAAAAAGAAAAAACAAATTTATGTATCAGAAAAAAATGTAAAAATTTAGATTACACCTAAATTATGAATTTAATATTAAAAAAAAAATACAGATTTCGCATAAAGAAAATACATGTAGATTAAATAAAATAATTTAAAAACTCACTGGATATATTTAAACAATTTATAAAAAATATTTTTAAAAAAATGACTACATTGCAACATATAAATAATACTATCATTGTAGTAAAAAGTTACTACAATGTACTATCCTTTTAATGATATACTGTACTCTCTTGCTAACTTTATCGGTAATGAAGAAATGATACTTAAGTCGAAAAAGTCATGAAACTTAATGCATTCTGTTCTGTTAAAGAAAAACCAAATTAATGAACAATAAATTAAAAATGTTTTTGAACAGTTGTTGACCAAAAATAAATTAGTATAAGTTAAGTTGATTTAGTTTTGATAGAAATGCACTGTTAAAAAAAAAATTAAAAAATAATCTGTGACCATAATTGGTAATATGTATAACTTACTGGTTATTCGAATTTTATAAATTTATTTTACTTTATTTAAACAATTATTAAAAAATATTATATAGATCATTAATAATCTTAGTTGTTACAATCAAATTAAGTGTACTTAAAAGTTTTCAGGGCAGCATATTCCTTACATAAGCGGTTAATTTATGGAACGTGATAGTGGAATTCTCTTTATTTTGGACTGCAACTGAAAGAGGTGACATTTAGATGTCCATATCAACATGTTCAGCTGTTTTTTTTTTAAACTTTTTGCTTTTCTATTAAGGTCTGGTGCTTGTTTATGAATCAGACAATTGTTTACTTGATCTTTTCTAGAAAATAATCCTGTTTTAAACGAGGATTTTTTTTTCTATAAAAAAAAAATGAATTGCGTGTGGAACAAATTTAATTCTAAGTTATCTCTATTAATTTTTACTTTAAAATATTCTTAAATAGACTTAATATTCTTCTTTTTTTTGTAAATATATAATTCCAGAAAGATTTCTTAAAATAAGGTTCGTCAGTGTAATTCGTGTTTTTTTTTAACGCAACTAAAAATTATCGAATACGTACATCATTCGATATAAATTTTTGTCTAATAAATAACATCGTTAATAGCCCGTTTTCATTAGTCTCTTTAAATTTTTTTTGATATATTACTTTAGAATATTTTAATTTAAAAAATCTGATGTTGACACTACATGACTTACCTGCAGTCAAAATTCAAAAATAATACGATTCTAAACTATGTCTTATTTTTTGTTCTAATTTTTGTCTTATTTTTTTTATTGTTAATATTGAATTATTATTTATTTTAAAACATTTTTTTTACAATCAGGGGTTAATAATAATAATAAACCAATATATTTAAATTAAAACAAAGTTAAAAAGAAAATTAAATAAAACTTAAAAAAAATAAAAAAAGGATATGAAATCTGATTTGAACCGTTGTGCCGTCACTTGTGAGATTCAATTATTTCATTAATTAAAATTTTATTTGGCTATAACTCTGGAACCAATGAAAATAATTACCACTTATGATATATTGCTGAAAAGCTCTCAATAAGGACTTAATACTTCAGTTAAGAAAAATTCAAAAATCCAAATTTTTGGGTACGGCTAATAGTTTTTGAGTTATGCGAGATACATACTTACATATACGAGTGTACACACACACACACACACACACACACACACACACACACACACACACACATCGCGCCGAAACTAGTCAAAATGGATTCAGGAATGGTAAAAACTGATATTTCCGTTGAAATCTGAAAACGGAAATTTTTCGCGATTACAATAATTCTTTGTACACGTACAAGGAAGTAAAAATAAATAAATAAAAGCTTTTAAAAAAAAAAATTTAACCGGTCCAAATAAAAGTAAAATACATTTAAAATATTTTACTCAAAAGGAAAAATATAAGTTTTATACTAGATACTGTCTTTGGAACTTATTTTTTGAGATCAGAATCAAATTTTAAATGTATTATTAGTACACTAGATATGGATTACGAGCGCACGAGATTCAGATTACGAAATTTGGCGAGAGAGGAAAAAAAGGATAAATTTTGCGAAAGGGAGAGAAATTTGGCGAAAAGTAAGGTTTCAAAGGTTGTATTGAGGGTGTAGTGGAAAAATTATTTTTTCCTTTTCAGTACAAATTAAAAAAAAATTAAATTTTCTTTTGGAGCCTGTTCAATTAAAAAAAAATTATTTTACCTTATCTGGTCTGAAATTTGGGCAGGCCTACAAAAAATGTTGCTCGTACGAAAAAGGAACGTTCTCTTAAAACAAAACAGGATTGTTTTTTCAAACTCTCGACAGAAGTCGAGAGTTCTAAGGTTCAAATCCTGGTAAAGGTAGTTATTTTTATACGAATTTGAATACTAGATCGGTGAATATAGGTGTTCTTTGGTGGTTGGTTTCAATTAACCACACTTCTCAGGAGTTGTCGACCTGAGATTATACAAGACTACTACATTTCATTCACATTCATACAAATTATCCTCATTCATCCTCTCAAGTAATACCTTACGGTAGTTCCGGAGGCTAAACAGATAAAGAGAGAGGAGGATTGTTTTTTCTCATTTTAGTCTAATACAATTAAGCATTTAAGCACCACTGCTCATCTACCGTTTAAAAAAAAGAAGCATAAAAATTGTAATTTCTGATAAAAAGTTATACTTAGAGAAAATTGTTTATTATAACCTTTTTTTTTTTTACCTTAAATAAAAACGTGTGGAAATAATATTTCCTGAAATTTTTTATATTTATAACAAATTGGTATTTAAAATGTTGAATCATTTAAAAAAATAAAATATGTATATCCTGTTTTTAAAATACAACTTTCTTTCCTGATAAATTAGTTATTTTCTTTCTACAATCTGTTTATGACAGATATTGCCAACAGCATACTGTATGAATAACCTTTTTAAAGTCTCTTAAAAAAAATTATATATCCGCTTTTATAAAAAGAATATTTTAAAATAATTTACATAACTGAATTACGTTTTTTCGGTTAAATAACCAAATATGAAATAAATTTAATAAAGAAAAGGTTTTGTTTATTTAATATATAATGAAATATATTGTTTAATTAGAATATATAAATTTAACGGATCTTTTCAACTTAACACATTGTGTGTACATATGTGTGTGTGTGTGTGTTGTGTGTGGGTGTGTGTGCAATTAGTTTTTTTGTTGAAATCAGTTAATCTTATATCTAAATTTTGAACGGAAAGATAATCCTAACACTGTAAATAAAATAATATTTATCTTTAATACTCTTAAATTTATTATTCCAGAACTCTTTTTACTTTTTCGGCGAAAATAGCTAGAACAGCTATATTAAAGAGGAACTATGGTGATCGCGTCAAAAACGGGATATTGGGTTTTTTTGCAAATCTTTAATTTTTAGGGCTTAACTATTTCATCTAGACCAAAAAAACATAAATCTGTATGAATTTGCGTACTTGTGTACGTATGGGAGTCATACTGCTTTAAACCTTATATCTTTTGTTTGATCGAACCAATTTTCTTCAAAAGTAACTCAAATATTTTTATACATAGGGGACCATTTATCATTAGTTTTTTCAAAATTCGTTTAGGGGGGATATCGTGAAAAAAGAATTTCCATCTTCAGAAGCATTTTATAGAAAACTTTATTAAAGTGTATTTGTTGTCTACAATATACACAAATAATTCAAAAAGATTTTTTTGTTATTTTTTTTTTTTTTTAGTAAAAAATCAAACTCCACCTTTTAAAATTGAAAAAAAAAACTTTTTTGATTTTACTTCTTTGTATTAAGTACAAGAAAGTATTGAAATCGCGAAAAATTTCGGTACTCAGATTTCCATGGAAATATCCATTTTGACCATCCCTGAATCCATTATGACTAGTTTCGGTGAGACGTCTGTACGTACGTATAACTCAAAAAGATTAGCTGTAGCTTGTTGAAATTTTGAACTGCTGTAACATCTAGTTGTGCACCTACCCTTTTAATTGTAATCGACTGAAACAAAATTGTCCAAAAAAGCCCCAAAATCAAAAAAAATTGGATAGTCTGGATTGGTTCCAGAGTAATAGCCAAATAAAATTTTATTTAATGAAATATTTGAATCTTATAAGGAAAAGCAATTGGTTCGAATCCGACTGAATTTCCTTTTTTTAACATTTTTTAAAATTTAAATATATTGATTTATTAATAATTATTAACGAATTTTTACAATAAATAATAATAATTCAATAATAACAGTAACAAAAAAAAAGGTTATTAGTGAAATAAAGTTTTATACACCTTTAAAAATGTGTATATGTAACTTAATAGG
The DNA here is from genome assembly GCA_010016005.3 of Zanna intricata. NCBI lineage: Eukaryota > Metazoa > Arthropoda > Insecta > Hemiptera > Fulgoridae > Zanna > Zanna intricata. The sequence continues at coordinate 1,167 of JAAAKQ030500610.1, read as the reverse complement.
CATTGTTACTTATGTGTACATGTAATAGATTTGGTGAAACATCTGATTATTTAATGTTAATTGAAAATTATGATTTAAAATCGTATTATTTCTGGATTTTCGTACAAGGAATTCATGTAATGTACATATCATATTTTTTTTATATTATATAAGGGCTATTAAGAAATGTCTACAATTTTCCAAAATCATAAACGACCATAAACACAGAAAGGTTTTTTGAAAATTTTTACTTCTTATTTTAGTCGAGGGGGTGTTAGATTTAACTTTATTTAAGCAAATTTTTAAAGCTCTGTTTATATGTATGAATATTTTTATAACAATTTTTCCTCATCTCAAAAAATTTACTTGTATTCTGTTTTTTTATTTTGGGTCTGACTCTTAAATTTGTATTATTAATAGTCGGGAATGACATGCATTTTAATAATACTTTGGCAGGATTTTTAATAATAGTATTAAAAAAAGCTTACTGTGTTATGACTGTAACTTATACTCCTGTATTCGTTAAGTTTTAATATACGTTAATTATTAAGAATAAATAATTAAACTGTTTTTATTTATATTCTCATTTTTAGCGTTTATGAGTGTGTGATTTACATTTTTATATAAACCAGAATATCCATGTGTATGTTGATTTCTTGTTTGTTTGTAAAACTGTTCGCTTAAACTTAATAACCGCTGGGTGGATTTGAAAAATATTTTTACCACAGTTTTTATTGCATTTCAATGATGATCTTATAAGTAAATTTATGTGAATAATTTCATATTGGTTACAGAATAAAACTTATTAGTTACAGAATAAAACTTAAAAATTGAGAGCGTGTTGTCTTTTACAGCGAAGATTTTCTAATAATATTGTTATTGTTGCATAATACATATGTTGCTGGATAATATTATTTGTTGCTGATTGAATAATGTTCTGTTATATTTTCCGCAGGGGAAATTTAGAAAAAAGATTGAAATTTGTTTTGATACTTCATTAATTAGAATTGGATAAACTGTACTGAGTAGCCCACTGGGCTGGTCTAATGGCTAACGCGACATCGCAAATCAGCTGATTTCGAAGTTAAGAGTTCTAACATTCAAATCCTAGTAAATTTTTATACGGATTTGAATACTAGATCGTGGATACCGGTGTTCTTTGATGGTTGGGTTTCAATTAACCACACT
>JAAAKQ030500599.1:3247-17738 GCA_010016005.3 Zanna intricata | reverse complement strand
ATATATTGGGTGACCTAGACCACCCATTTACTCCTTCCAAAATTGAAGGAAATATTTTTCTGAAAAATGCAAAAAAATTTGATCACCATGTCAGAAGTCTATATGACCTTTTGGTCATATTGCCAACTTCTAGTTTTAACTAGACATGGGCTAACTAGACTGGAAGTTCATTTTTTTAAATGGAGCCACACATATTTTCACTGTAGATTTTGATCCTAGGGACAAATACACATAAGTCTTGTCCGAAACATTTTTCTTTAACCTCTAAATGACCTTCCAAATTTAACTAGTCCTGAATTCCTTTCAAAAACTCTTTTAAGTACCAAAAACTTGATTTATAAAACCAAACAAATATTTACAATATGTTTTCCATATAAGCTTCCGCATATGTTTTTGTGTTTAGTGATATTATCTTCAATTTTTTAAACAGGAAATTTTTACCATGGATTTGCATTATATGTTCAAAACATAAGTATTTCAATATATTTTTCCCAAAAATGCCTTCTTTGTTCCTAAAATAACCCTTAAACTGATCCTAAATTCTTTCAAAATCTTTTCAATTCCTTGGTAATGATAAAAAGAAAACAATTTTATCATAAACCATGAGCATCCTATAAAACAGTTTCGGCTGGAATTAGATTATTTTTACAGGATCTCTATTTTTTCTATGAAATGTAATATTTATTATTACAGAACCAGGAGGTATACTATTGTAAATATTTAACAGTTTTCTAAAAATCAAGTTTTTGGTGCTTAAAAGAATTTTTGAAAGGAATTCAGAACTAGATGAAATTGAAGGTTATTTAGAGTTTAAAGGTGGCGCTTCATAGGAAAATGTTTCAAGCAAGACTTAAGTATCTATGTCCCTCGAATTGAAATCCACGGTGATGTGTCCCATTTTAATAAAATTAACTTCTGGTTGAGTTAGCCCACTTCTGGTCGAAACCAAAAGTTGGCAATATGACGAAAAGGAAGAGCACGCACCCCCCCCCCCCAACTTTATGATCAAATTTTTTTTTCCATTTTCCAGAAAAATTATTTCCTTCAAAATTAGAAGGGGTGGACAGGTGGTCTAGGGCACCCGTATATAAATAATGAAAAAGTTTAATATATTGAAGAAATAATGCAGAGAAGTAAAATATCCATAAGCATATTAATTTACTGTTTTAATAAATTAGAAATATCAAAAATAAATATAAAACATAAATAAAAAGGAGGAAAATGGTAAAAAATAATAACAACAATAAACAAAACAGCTAATTAAGAAATTTATATTACAATACAAGTCAGAAAAGATGTTAATAATTATATTCTAAAGAAAACCAATCTTATGAATCAATCTTTAAAATACATAAGTATGTATAATATAATAATAATAATTTGTAATATTAGCTGCTCTAAAAATAATCCATTTCGCTTGTTGCAAGAGGAGTTACGGAACAGTTATTTAATTACACTTTATTAGTTCTGAAATAAGTTACTTATTTTAAAGCAAAACAAACACAATATTAAAAAAGGTAAATTCAGTTAATGCAATAAACTGATTTCAATGTTTATAACACTGATTTATTTTTAGGAGCATTATTTCTATAATTTAATTATAAACTAAACTCAAAATTCTATGTTTTATACAATAGAAAAAATAATAATTATATACAAATATAGATATAATATCAGCTTATATATTAACTCTACAAAAAATACATGTTTGTCTCATCAATAAATCTATTTTATAAGAAAATTACATTCTATACTTTTATACATATTTTCCCTTTCTGTTATTATTTATATAAAAAAACTGACTTATGATTTATTTACATTAACATTTAAAAAAAATAATTCTTGTTAGTTTCATCAGAATTACCACAAAATACAGAGTTAAAACAACTACCACAATACTTTAATCAAAGTTGAAAAGTTTACACATTCTGTACATATCTTATTTACCACAACTTAAAAAGAACTACTGTTATTATCATATTTTTTACCGTTTTGATATATTTGAAAAAGAAATGTATTTTCTAAAGAATGTAAAATTATTAACATTTATAGTCTTAACATTTACAGTGTAAATCTTTAAAAAAAGTTTCAGACAGAAAATATGAATCATAATAAGTACTTAACCCATTCAATACCAACAAAAAACTAGAATGTAATACACATCAAAAAAAACAATATAATTAAAAAAATTTTTTTTTAATTTAGTTTATAATAGAATTATCTTGCTAGCCCCAGAAAATTGCGTTTCTAAATAAAAATAATAATTATTTCTATTTTCATTTTTTTTTTTTTTTAATTAAAACAATCTGGACAAATAATAGAAAATTAAATAACTCTAATTATGAATTAATTTCATTTTAAATAAATTATTTTCTACTTAAATTTCTAATTAAATGAAAAATTTTTAATCTAATTTCTTTAAGTCTTTGTTTTTCATGACATGCCTAAAAACATATTGGAAAACAAACCCTAACAACAGTACAATAAATTTTTTTCACCATATTACTTTAGTGTTTAGAATGAAATACAAGTAATGTTACTTATAATACATATTTAAAATGGTAAAAAATTATGTTAAAAGGAATTGAAACAACCAATAATACAAGCGGTGAAAATCTTACACAATGCTGAAGTTTGAATGATGTGAAACGTGCACATATGTTAATCAGTAGTAGCAATGAATTTATGATATTGAGTGGGTTAATGAAAATTAATTTCTAATTAAAAAAAAAAAATTATAATCAAGGTAATTATTATGTAAATAGTATCTTCAAAAGATATTTTAAAATAATTATTCAAAACATTTATAATAAAATTTACATTTCTGGCTTGATAATTTTGAAATGGAGAGGTCCATCAAAAATTAAAACATCAACCATTATAGAAAAATTCATAACAAAAAAACAAAAACAAGAACACCAACAAATACGATTTATTTTATAAAACTAGACGGGCACCTCCATATTTTTTTAATTTTCTTCCATTTTAAATAACTCAGAAATAACAACTTAGTTGTTATACGATTAAGGATTGCTTTTGAATAATCGAACTCCAAACCACATCAACAACCCAAGAACCAGCCATCATCTTCACTCTCAGATTCTTCTCCTAGCTCTATTTTGCTGTTATAAATAATAGCTTCATTTCCACAGACTTAAAACATCAATATTAGTGCTGCCCAAAAGTGTGTTATTAATTAAAAAAGAAACTTATTTTAACGGAAAAAAAAAATTTTTCATAAAAATAACGAAGACTGGGCTGTCTGGTACAAAATCCAAACACCCCCTACTATGTAATATTTTAAATATTACATTATACATATTCCATTAAAATTATTGACAGTACCATTAATAAAAAGTCGATGTCATTAGATCTGATATCTCCACTCTTGACTTCATATAATACAGGTTATCACAATCAACTACGTTACTGTACAAAAAATATGATACAACCTGTATGAGAAAAATATGTATTCATATGCACATTTAAGTTATTACTGTTTCAATTCATATACATTTTTCGTATGATCTACTCAAAAAAATAGCTTTTATTTGATCATACTTTGATGCAGTAATTTTAACAACACGGCATGGATCTGTAAATCAGGAGAAAAAATCATTAAAAACAATTAGTATAGTTCTGATTTATAATTAACAATATTGCAATTGAATAACATTTTACACTTTAACCTACTAAAATAATGAGGTAAATATTATTATACCACTTCCATAAATAATGCCGTAAATTTTTTGCAAACCATTTTTTCATTTTGAAGTAATTTTTTTTTTTTAAATGTGTATTTTGATTAACATTTCTTTTTTTATGCATTTCTACTGGTTGTTAATCAAGTACTGAAACACAGAAATTAAATAATATGAAGTTCACTATCTAACTTTATTATAAGATGTTTATTGTGATTTGTTTTTCCAGATCTATAATTTATTCTATTTATATATTTGTTAATTTTGTCATAACAAATAATTTCTCAATACAATGATCTTTTAAATGATAAAGGAGTTATAAATATAACATACCTTTGCTGGAGATTAAATCCACAGCTGTGTAATTCTATTTCATACGGTTTTTAATTTTACTAGTGTAATTGTACTAGTGCATAAGACTAATGTTAAAAGAAGTACATCGCTTTTAAGACTACTATCAAGCAAGAATGTTTAGACAGGAAGCTTGTGGCCATTGTTTTTTTAAGATAAAAATTTATTGCATATCAAGATTGGGGTCCTTGATTGTGAAAGTAATGTAAATACTGATATGTACTACAAAACTCTTAAAACAATGTGTTATTTAAAACAAAAGATATGGGAAGCTGTTCAATGTGTTTTTGTTTCCATTGTTCCCAAAATAAGTCTTTTTGTTTAAGTAAAGCAACAAAAGTGGTTAAATAATTAAAGCGACTAAGATGGTAACTCTTTAATCGACTACCACATACTCTCGACCTCACACCAACCAATTACTATCTTTTTCTTTCTTTTAAAAATGGTTTACACTGCAGAGGTTTGAAAATGAAGAATAATTAAAAGACAAATTTACTTTTTTAGATCATTGACAGGAAACTTTTGAGACTGAATATTAAAGCTAGCAGATGTAATAATGTGTTACAGTAAATGATAGCTAATGGAAAAATAACAAGTATTATTATTTGTTTATCTTTAATGAAACTCTCTTCTGTCACTCATTTTATACAGCAAAACAGCCCTTAAAAACATACCAAATGAACTATATAAACTTACCCCATAAAATCTGTTTTAGCCTCTGCAAATTTGTTTCTTGTTAAAAACGTAGCTAATACCTGACATACATTATCTGGGACATCTTCATGAACTACATGACCAACACGACCATGTGTTGTTTCAAACGCATGGATTTCAAATTTACCTGAAAACAAACAATTTACAAATAAACACCTTCATAAAATAATTTATTACACATGCAAAACTACTACGAGAATCTAGACAACTCAGTATTAAGGCATAGACATCCAAACAAATATCATTCAAATTACACACATTTTTCAACTACACTTTTAATACTTGCTCACCAAATTAAATTTAAAAAAAGCTGTCACTAAATAATATGAGTTGACACTAGTGCAAAAGATAAGACAGCATATAATGAGAACAGCTGCAAAAATGTCTGAAAACATGTTGAAGCAAGTTTTTAAAAACCATTTTTCTGTACAACTTGATTGGGTTTCTCATTACAAAATTTAAACTTTTAAATTAACACAACTTTCTTTATATAGCCAGTAATGATATGATATATAGGACACTGTCATTCAAGGGAATTTAAATGACATCAAAAATATTTCTGAGTTAATTATGCCAAATAGCACATGTGAATTCTTAGTTTAGTATACAGAGATTCCAACATTTTTTCCTTCTGACATATTGTCAGAAGGTTTATCTCCTAAGCCTAAGGTTATCTCTGCCTAAGGTTGTCTCCTTGGTTTATAAACAAAAGAATTAACTAGAAACCAGGATCTATAAAATTATCATCTATAAAGCCAGTTGTCTTTGGAATACTTTTCTTTTTCAAAATAAATGAGAAATATTCCAAATATGGGTTTTCATTTGACTGTTTTCATTTGAAATACTAGTTGCTGTAACAACACAAGCACACTCTGTAGTAACAATTTAAAATTTATAATTTCTTAATACATCCACTTGACATGTTAATACATCTGTGCTGTAATAACTTATTCGACAAAAAGAAGAATACCTTCTGTCATTTATAAAAATCATCCTTATAATTTTTAACACAGGGCTTCACCCAAAACTGCCTTACAATCTGAATTTAAATAAAGCCAGTCACACAGGTACAGTTGGCAGGTGACACCCACATTTGGATCCTAAAGAAACAATGTGATATTGAACCAATGTCTCCTTCTGCAACTGTTCACTTTCCTTTGACTGCTTCACACACCAAAGGATCAGCAAAAAGGAACCAGCAAAGGATCATCATGTAAGGCTCAACCTCCCGATCTCCTTCCCTCTCCAATCTCCAGAAGCTGTGGCATTCTTACCTATGATAATGACAACATAGTCTGCCAGGAGAAAAATTCTTAGATAGATCCTCCATCTCATAAAGTACAAAAGGCAGAGAATCGCCTGACAACTTTTCCCTTAAGTCATATGTAGTCCAGGCCAAAATGACTATGCATAAGGCCTGCTCAGTCCCTTGAGAGGCTGTTGCCAAGCAAAAGAACTTTATGAGGCTTAGTAATCCTTCACATTCTTCTTTTTCTTGACTAGAAAATGTTTCCATGAAAAATTATTTCACTAATTCTTACATGAAAAAAATTCTTCAATAATTCTTACATAAAAAAAGTTTCATAAATGATTATTAATCACACCAGAAATGAATCTCTTCACCTTAAAATTTTTTATCAAGTTTTCCAACAGATTCTACTCATGCATTTTATCAGTTCACATGAAATATAGCTAGTAGTAATTTCTCTTAAGTTTAATGATTGTACACAATTGTAAATGCACTTACACATTTGCAATTTCATCACTTTTAATTCACTAGCTCAAATCACTAGGTCAACAGTTTTAATATTAGCAGGATCTTTGAAAGTTCTACCTTTATTTCTTTCTTTTTCTATTAGCCTCTAGAACCACTGTAAGGTATTAGGATGAATAAGGATGATATGAATGAATGTAAATGAACAGTAGTCTTGCAGTCTCAGGTCGACCATTCATGAGATGTGTAGTTAATTGAAACCCAACCATCAAAGAACCCTTAAGGTTTGAGAGGGTCACACATGGGAGGTGTCAGGTGCATGAAACACATACGCAACCCTGATAGGTTAGGTGTAGGGACAGGAATGATAGCTTCCCTAAAGAGGGGCATTTCGGCACTCCTCAATCCGAAATGCCCCTCCTCGGCAAGAAGGGTCGAAATCCTTCAATGAGCCAGGGGGGCCCTTTTCATAGAACCCAAGCTTGGAGGGGGGTGGTAGTTTAATCTGTGCCACAGCACTGAGGAGCAGCTGATGACATGCATAACTGTGGTTCCAGCTGCTCCATGGGTGCTTCAAAGAACACCCGTATCCATGATCTAGAATTCAAATCTGTGTATAATTAACTGCCTTTACTGAGATTTGAACCTTAGAATTTTCGACTTCAAAATGGGCTGATTTTCGATGATGAGTTGAAAGTTGTAACTGAATACTCAAGAAAGAAATTCCATTGTAGAGATAAATGGGAACATTTTTTTTTTTAAATATTTCATCTATTTGTATATATTACTTAAATTTCCATAATTATCACCATAATGCTTGACCATTTTTGCAAAATATTAATTTTTCAATATAAATATTATAGATAAAAACAAGTACAAATGAATGATTTAAAAATTTTTTACATAAAATAAAAGATTGCAATCTCCTCAATTCATTCTCATAGAAGGTCAAAAAACACTTCATTAAAATAAAAAAAATATTTACCTTGCATTTGCCCAACAGTTAGATCAGTATCTAGTCTATCAAGGTTTGCTAATAATAGAAGTTTTTGTGCGTGCGCTGAAAGAAACATTTTAGATAGACCCTGAAACCAACCAGGCCAAAACTGTTCTGTCAAACGAAGATCAATCCTCCAAGTATAATCTCCACTAGACTGTTTCCTTCTTTCAAGAGGCTAAAAATAATGGAAAAAGAATAATAATTGGTTTATGTGATTATAATAACTATTTTTGTATATTAAATATAGTGGATCAGAGGTAACGCATGTTTTTTAAACCATTAGTACTCAGCGACAAGTGGGGGGTTATTGACCTCTGGTGACCTATGGCAGACAGCTCAGACTATGCAGTTTCAATCACTCAGGAGCACTGGAATGTAGAACATCGTATGTTTGCTGTTGAGCAGTTTTTTTAGAAACAATAATTTTGTAGTCATGGTTCGTCTTTTCCAACAAAATTTTAATGCCAAACATCAAGGTGCAGTTACAAATTGAAATAATCAAAATACCATACTCTGATGGGTTGAGGAGTTTAGAAATACTGGATTTGTGATGAAGAAAAAGCCACCTGGCCTTCCCCACTTGGTCTGAACTCCAGGATATTTCATGCTCTCCAAGATAGGGATTCTTGGTCCTTACTTTTTTGAAGAGCAACGAATCGCAGTTACAATGACATAAACATGCTACATTGGCATGTTAAAAAACTTCCTGTGTCAAGAACTGGAGAGCATCAGGTGAAAGGAGAGAAATGTGGTACCAACAGGATGGTATCACAGCTCACAGGACAAGAGCATCAATTGAAATGATTTGACAAATGCTTCCTGGACTTGTCACAATCCGACGTTGTTTCTTGGCCCCCAAGCTCTCCTGATCTATTGATTTGTTGACTTCTTTTTGCGAGGCTACTTAAAATCATGAGTGTACGTGAACAAACCACACACAATCAAAGACCTGAACATTTCCATTCATCAAGAAACTGAAGCTGTGTTGAATAAAATGTTGGAGAAAGCCGTACAGAGCTTTGAGGAGAAGCTCCAAATTTGTATCTGACAAGATGGACATCATCTTACTGAAATTATTTCCGAACCTAATCACGGTATGTTGACTTCAAAAATGCAATAAAAATATTATTATTTAATGTAAAACTTTTTTTTTCTATAATTAAAAAAACCAACATTATTCAGTAGTGAAAAACATGCATTTCCTCTGCTTCACTATTCATTTTGGGAACAATTAAAAATCTAACCATCACCAGGTAAATTATTTTTATTTTGTTCTTTTTACCTCCAGAACAGTTATATATTACATCAGAGGATGAGAAGATGAATGATTTGTAGCGTCTGTGAAAATGCCATGCCTGACCAGGAATTCAAACCAGGACCTCTGGATGAAAGGCTGAGACACTACCACTCGCAACACAAAGGCTGGCGTTATATTTTGTCCTTATAATTATTAAGATTTTTATATACTTACACTCCAATAACATTTGTATTTCTTTTAAACTAAAGGGGTCATTTTTAAAGCAAGAATCATTTGCATATATTACTGAAAGAAGTTGATACATTAGAATGCAATCTGGCTGGTAATGTGACTTAATTCAGCTGCGATGCTGTCAATTAACTCTTAAGAGTCATTAAACAGTATTTTTAATAGCATTTTATTTACGCAAGGTTAGTGCTTCTGCGAACTCGGTTAGCTAGTTCACAGGGCAACGAGTAGGAAGATGAGATGTTCAAAAGAAGCCTACAGCAAAGGGAAAGGCTGAGTCAAAATTCACGTAAATTCATGTAAATGTCTACCATGGCATTTGCACCAGTGGCATCCAAAACAAGGCCAGGGTGATGACTGTGATATGTAATCAGTTCGAGGGTCAATAAGACAACTCCCAGTAAAACCCATCAGGGCTAGGAACAGGAGGGGTGGTGTGGCAACCGTGACGTCACAAGATGGGTGTCTTCCCATATAGGGGTTGGGATGGTCAAACCACAATCCTAAAAATTTAACTTGCATGCACAGTTCAATTAGTTCACCATGTAAAAACAGTTGAAAGTCAACTAGTTCCCTTGATCGAAAAAGCAAATGCATTTTGTTTTCTCTGGAGAAAACATGAATCCAGTCATTTTACACCATGATTCTAAATGGTTTATTGTGTTTTGGAGTAGCCTCTCACCAGTAGCTAAAATTCAAAATCAAAGTAATTTGAAAAGTTATCTATAAATAACAAATGAGTTTTCACACAGTTTGTTGTAGTATCTGTGACTACTACAAACGGTGGTGTTAACACTTAGGACACTTCCTTGTGGTGTCCAGTGTTCTACAGTAAAATTTTCAGATACTGTCATTCCAACTTGCAGTTGGAAAAGACAGAGTTGAAAAGGACCAACTACTCAAGAAACCCCCTAATAAATGCAATGAGATTCCCTTGTATACCACATATTTAGGATTCTCTCCTCCAAGCCATGCCATATGCCTTTTGCATATAAAAAAATATGAGGCATTGACGAAGTTTTGAGTAAAACATTTAAAACTTTATAACCTAAATATGGCTCCAAATTCTACTTAACAATGAGTATACAAATTAAACACACAATGAATATTTTCCACAAATCTGAGATGATAGTTCAATAATGTTGGTTTTTTAACATGGTGCTTGTTTAAAATACAATTAAAATCTTTAAAGCCAAGCATCCCATAAGGCGAGATCAAATGCCTATGTACATTCTTATTTTTATAAACATTCTTATCGTAATAAAAATATTCATAAGCACTTACAAGAATACTTACTAATTTTCATTATTTGTCAATGATTTCTACAAAGTACACAAATGTCAATATGTTTAAAAATATTCAAAAATTAAAATTGAGTAAAATGAATCATCCATTACATAAATAAGGACTGTTGTGTTGGAAATTCATTATTCAGCAATTAAGGAGCCTAAAGACTACTGAACTTTTGCCTATTAAAATATTATGCGAAAATAAATTTTTACTATACAATTCTAATACTTTTTTTATGAAACATTATTTAAAGAAAAACAAGTTTTTCAAACAATTTGTATATGTTGTTCTTCAAACATTAGTTTTTCAAACATCAAGATAACAATTTAGCCTGCAATAAATAACCTATGAAAATGTCAGTTTAATTATTTATTTAAATTTTATAGTCAAATATTATGTCAAATAAACCTAACAAACTGATAATCTATTAGAATAATCTAACTGACAAACTGACAAGCTGAGTGTCATGTAAAAACACACTATTTATAACATTTTAACCCATTAGTGGCTTTTGTTGAAAAGCAAGAATACGGTATTTATGATTCATTTTGGATCATTTGACGTCAAATAAAATCAACAGGTGATTGTGAACTCTACTAGCCAATCCTTGTACTAATATTGTACACATTTCATTTTTTATTTATTGCCATTTAAAGCTCCCCACAATAAAATCATGTATTCCATGTCAAGCAGTTGTGAGGTTATGAATTCACTGAATGATTTATCCATGTGAGTTTTAGTTACATTTGTGCTTACTGTTGTTTTTTATTGACTGTTCAAATGTCATGTGATTGTGATTTCAGTTTATTAATTGAATCTAGTGGTAGTGATTTTGATGGTGACACACTTGATCTTGCGGCTGAATTGGAAAATGACGAAATTGAAACATTATCAAATCAAAATTAGATGAATTGGATTTCACACCAAGGAAGTGCTAATAATTTAAACATTTAATAAATAAGTGCGTATTTAATCTTTACTGTATATGTCAAAAAAGTTAAACTTAGTTCATTGGAATTTCAAGAAACTTTAGTTGAAGAAATTATAAGACATCACAATAAAGACAACTAGCCAAAAAAGACAGACCTTCCAATGAAGAAAATCCTCTGCAATCTACCCAGACATTTTGTGGATGCTGTTTCATCTACCAGTGCTAAAAAGAATAGTTTAAGAATATGTGTAGAGTGTTCCGCCCATAAAGTAAGAAAATCCTCCCATTATCAGTGCACTGAATGTGATGTAGGGTTGTGTGTAGTGCTATGTTTTAGGAACTACCATACTTTAAGGAATGTTTAAATATAAACTTTATAGTTAAATTAATTATTTTTGATAGATTAGAATTTACTGTAAATTCTGAGTAGAATATGTTAATATAGGATAAAAATTAAGAAATTTATGGTTTATTTTACAATTAGTTACATGTTTAAGTATGACTGAGTAAATTAAATGGAACAGACCAATGTTAGAAATTGAATATTAAAGAAACCATTAAAGGAATAAGTTAGCACCAAAAAAAAAAAACAGTACAGTTAAAAAAAGGTGAACTGCTACCCCATCCAGCTCTTTACAGGCAACAATATGTGAAGCAAAGTCCACACTTTGAAATAAGTCCACACTTCAAAGTTTTAAGAGAGATAAGGGTAAAGTTAAAGTAATTTTGTAAATTACATTCAAGTGTTATAAGTGATCTTATTTAATATTTAAAGGAAAAGGTACAGACATAAATTTACGTACACAAATATAAGAACTTCATCAAACTTTTTGTTTATTATAATAATCGATTCAAGAAACTGTAGACATAGTCCACTTCTGCATTGAAAATTTACTCAATGCTATGAAGATCAATGTTTACTACAAAAACCAGTTAATGAAAAAGAAAAACAATCAAGTCACTTTTAAGTTACTGAATACAATAGATTATGTGATAAAATAATAAAAAAATAAACTATTGATAAAATAAGAATATAAAATAAAGAAAAGTATTAATTATTAAAAACATATACTTTTTTGTGGTTTTCTTCAAAAAAATTATTTCATCTCCACTGATTTTAGCTTCCTGTTCTTCCTGACTATTATTCTTCAATGACCTAATTGAAATCGGATCTACTGCTTTAAGCTTGTGTAAGTTGATATGATGCAACAGAGGAAAGAACGGGAGCAAATCAAGCATGTTTCTCTTTTTAGCAGAGGTAGTCAGTTGCTGAGTAAAACATAATGGAAGTATAATGGTGTAACATAAGTTGTAAAACATTGCCAACGACTGAAACTGTTTTCCTTTTCTTTTGCTCATGAAATCAACACATCAAATTCCATAGCATCACTAAGTGCTGTTTAGCCTTCATGATTATAGGGATACCACTCAGTAATCCCATCAACAAATTTTTAGCCAATTTACTTCATGATCATCTATAGTTTTCTTATGGTCTGTAATAAATTTTTCTAACAACTGAGTAGATAAAAAGGCACTACTACTCAAAATAGTTACATCAAATCTTGGTTCTTTAGTTTTGGCTGTTCTTACTATATTAAACCAGCCATCGGATCCATAGATATGCTGTTTTATTGGGTTTTTTTTTCAATTAATGCAAAGTCATCTTCATTCGAGAAATATGAATAGCTGAGACAAAAAATTTATGGTCAATAATTTGTATACTCATTTGTGGATCCTGTACTAATTTTGGAAGAGTCAAAGCCATTTTTATACTCCTATTCTGGCCTGAACATGTATCAGAATAAAGAATAATATGTTTATGGTCAGAAGCATGTTTCTTCAAGGGATTCACAAGACAACTTGCTATCTTCTGGTGACACTCTGCTACCTTAGGTTTTATTCCATATATACATTGTTGATAATAAATTATTATTAAAAGAATCTATGCCTAAATTGTATACATACATGTTGTGTTTGTAATATGCGGTTGAGGTTAACAGCTTTGGGAAAGGCAGTGCTTTCTGCAGATCAAATGTAGCTACCCAAACTTTATCAGATGGAAGTCTCTTTGTTATGCTTCATTGAACTTTTAGCTTGATTTGCCTTAGCTAAATGAATTTCTTTTTCAAATTAAAAGACTTCTTTTTTCACCTGGTTTCTTTTATTTAAAATTTTTATCTGTAATTCATCACATTTCCTGCAAGTACCTTTAGCAGGACTCTTAATGTAAATTAAACTTTGAAGTACAGTACAAGAAAATGTTTTTACTGGGTTCTAGTTTTTAGATTTGCACTTCTTTACATACAAGTTGTACATTATATGTATATTCAATCAGGATTTTCTGCCTTTGAATAATGGCTTTGACAAGCTAGAAAAGATTTAATGTGATTAACACCTATTTTATTGGATCATTTTTTCTGCGGTTATTGTTAACAAAGCAAACACCTCTGGTTTAGTGAGGTCTCTGTACAACCTTCCCAGCTTACATGGAAGGTATTTAAAAAATAAAGTTTACACATTTGTGTATTTTCACCTGAACTGCTAAGAAAATATGCACAAGTATTTGCCTTAGCATTTCTGGAAGAATCTGTGGGTGTCTCTTGCATTTATCAACCTGAACATCCACGAAGATAGATATTCTGCTTAGAAAAGTCACAAAGTTAACAGAAAGATTGAAAACAGTTTTTTACAGATGTTTCTACTAACTTTTCTTTACACTTTCTGAAGCACTTTCAATCAAACTCAGAATTAAACTCTTTCTAGGCAACAACAGAGTTTTTAGTATTATTATATACCTTACCAGTATTATGAAACTGCTTTCTTACATTTCTTTTCACAAATATTCCTTATAGATCCTTTTTCTTCCTCATTATTTAGTACTCTATGTTTCACTTTTTTCTGCAAAAGTAAAACAAAAAACATAGACAAATTAATTTGCTGATTAAAAAATTCCTTTTAAATAGTAATATAGATCTAATTATAAAACGGGATCAGGTACACCCAAAAACAGCTTTTTCCTTACTTGAGATTATTTCTTACAGTCTACTATTCTTGGTAGTAACTACTAGTAATTAACTAAAATTATAACAGGAATAATTGTTTCTCACGAATAATGTTTGTCAGGAATAATTAAATAAAATAAAATTACTCAAAATTCATACATAATTAAACTGAACGTTTTCAAATTAAATTACAAAACCTCCTGTGCAATATTAACCTGCTCCTGTTCAAAAACATAACTTAAATTTACATAAACTGTTTGATAAAATAGTACCAGTACTTAATTATCATATTATTATTATTA
>JAAAKQ030500587.1:0-40730 GCA_010016005.3 Zanna intricata | reverse complement strand
ATCTTCAGAGGGATGAGATGAATGAATTGTAGCGTGTGTGAAAAATGCCATGCCTGACCAGGATTCGAACCCGGGATAATATTATAAATAATTTATAATTAATTATATCCCTAAAAAATTCAAGAATAACTTTACGTTTTCTCTTTTATAAGATAAAAAATTCCGTTTATTTATGTAATATGTTTCATATATTTTTCAACTGCCACAGAATAATAACTTTAAAAAATGTTCTTATCCGTTAAAATTTTATCTTGATTTACTCTAATTTCTCTAGTAATATAGTAAATTTTTTTTTTTTTTAAGTTTACTTTTGGTCTTCCTTTAACCAAACCAAACTTAATTGATTAACCAAACTTGCATGCAAAGATATTTCTTTTCTTTTTTAAATTGGAAAATTATTTTTTTTTTTAGTTTTTTATAATTAATATTTTAAACGATTCTTTTTTTTTTTTTTGTCTTTTATGTAAGAAATAATTGCTTAATATAGTTATTAAAACATAAAAAATAAGAAGTATTTTTATATTTACATTTTTATTATTATTTTTTTTTTTTATGACCGCGTAAGATCACTTTAGTCAGTCCGTTATCAAAGTCTCTTCAATGAAAATCGAAGATGAAGGATTTCGGTCTTCAAAGTACGTTTGAAGGCGTAGGGATTTCGGTCTTCATAAGTTGCTATCTTAGTTCCCTTTCTAATGTTAAAAATGTTCGTGTTTTAAGTCTTTTTCTTGTGAATGTGAAGCAAATGTTTTTGTTCTTAATTTTCTTGTTTAATTTTATCTTATCTGTGGTGTTTTCTGGTGTAAAGCCAATTTTCTTCAGATCCTCTGTTCTTTCTCTGATCCATCTGCATCCTGTCTTGGTGTTTTTCGAGTTGAGATCATATTATACTAGCTGTTTCAGAAGTCTTAAATCTTGCAACCTCGTGATATGACAAAAGAATCCTCCTAGTCTTCTCTTACGCATGGGATCGATGATGGGTTCCAACCTCTTTGTACACGACTTTGTTGGCACAATCGACTTCTGCCCATCTTTCTGATACTTTTTATTGATCCAGGTTCTTCCAATTCTTCTTTCGATTTTCAGAAGTGTGTCTGCTTTTGATTGTTCATTCAGGTGGAAAAGTGTTTTTGCTGCATAAGTGGCTTCTGGTTTTATATCTGCGTTGTACTGTTTTATTTTTGCGTATTGATAGGCATAAAACTGTTTATTATAAAGAGAAAATAAAATTAGCAACCTTGGAAAAAGTGATATTTCTATGAAATTTTTACATGTCATTACCTTTAATTTTACTCCTCGGACTGTGCTCTGAATTTATTTTAACAATTAATGGAAAGGTTCATTGTAATATATTCTCTTATATTTTTAATGAAATATTAAATAATTAATTAAATCAATCGTTATTATACAGTGCACCTATTGTTGGGAAAGGAACTGATCGTTACTTATATTTTTTATCTAACACACTCCACTAGTGCTGTCTACGACTTACTGGTTTAAAGGGATCATTGATGTAGATCAAGCAACCCTTCAGACTGAAAACTGTCATTTAGCGTCATACTTTAAAAAAAAAAAATATTCATAACAGAAAATGTTATACGATTATATTATCATCTTTAATATTCAGTGATTTCTTTAAA
The DNA here is from genome assembly GCA_010016005.3 of Zanna intricata. Lineage (NCBI taxonomy): Eukaryota > Metazoa > Arthropoda > Insecta > Hemiptera > Fulgoridae > Zanna > Zanna intricata. Next base: position 39,090 of record JAAAKQ030500587.1, on the reverse strand, counting down.
TAATTATTGTTATTAGACAACGCTGTACAATTAAATTTTTTATAACTTCAGTTGTAAGAAATTTTTATCTTTTAAGAAAACCTTTTTTTTATATTTTACCCTTGTATAAGAAAAAATTAGAGAATTATATTTTCGATAAAAACATTAATAAGAAGGTTTTTTCCTTTCTTTTCTGTAATATAATGACAAAAAATATCCTTTTTACGTAACAGGTAGTCATTCAAATCCCATACATCATCTATTGTTTCTTTTTTTCTTCTGTTTTAATTCCTTTTTGAGACAGTGAAATTTTCTCCTCATAATATCAGTGACTGTCGCTTAAATTCTTTATCTTAAAAATCCTTTACCTTTTTTTTAAAGTTCATCAAATAAATTGCTTTTACAAAAATATATATCCGTACTTTTACATTACTTTTCTTAATTTCAAACACATTATAAATACAGAAACACCCATTCTTTCTTACATGTATGCATTTATGTAAAAATATATGTAGATTCATTTATATTTTTTAATATTACAATACGAATAAATCACATTTAATTTTTAAAAAAAAACATCTCATTTCAAATTTATTTTAAATGTATTATAATTTATAATAGTTAATTTTATTGAATAAATAAAATAGTTAATAAAAATCATTTAGCATTAATAAATCCGGCGAAAAAATTGCAATCTTTGTATATCAGTAAAGAAATACACAAAAGAAAAAAATTTAAATTATACTCTAACATTAAAAGAGAAAAAAATCTCGTAAAATAGAAAATTCATTCTCTAGCTAAAGGTGAATGAAATTAAAATATAATTCCGACCAAATCTAAATCGCTAAAAACGTTTAAGTTTTAAATCATGGAATGGGATATTTGCATGATTGTATATTTCTTTTTATCGTTTAATGCTGCTTTTTTTTTTACTCGACTATACTACATGGGAAGTAATATGTTTAAGTGGTTTATTTGTTCGTTTCTGACCTCTGTAATAATTCCAGAATTACTATATCGATTTTTATGTAATAAGTGTACTAAATAGATTGTTTTAATTTTATTATGATTTCGTATAAATTTTCATTTGATTTAACTAGAAGAAAAATGGCGTAATATGACGTTTTTCTTTCAGATGTTGAAATAAAATTGTTTGAAACTTATCAATTGGGATATTAAAAATAAAAATAGATTAAAAATTTTGATTCAAGAAGATATATTTTTTACGATTCCGAAAAAATATATCATGTGAAAAATAATAAATTATAAAACGTGGAGAAAATATAATTTTTAATGAAATGATCGTAGTAATAATGCTAGTGTTATTTAATTATTAAAATCATTTAATGTATCTACAAGACTTGATATGCCTACTTCTGTGCCTCGTGTATGTCTTGTTCTACTGCATCTGAGACTACTTATCTCATGACCTGTTGTGTTTCTTGTTTATGTATTGTGTGTATTTAAGTTCAGTACTTCCTATTATCTAATACTGTTTCTCTTGTATGTCCCAGTCTATTGCATCCGAATTCAATTATGTGTTAATTGACTTATGTTTACGTAATTGTGTCTGTAACGCCTTGTATTTCCAATTTACCCCTTCCTGTGTGTACTGTATGCCTTGGCTTTCCTGTCCGTACGTTCGCTGTTAGCTGGCTGCAAGGACGCCCGTATTTGTTGCTCCAGGACTGACTTGTACTGAAACTGGGAACAGCCCCCTGCAGAGCTGCCGTTCATCGGTGCTTTCACTGATGGGCGGTAATGAGGAGGCATGGGGACTCCCAAGTTCCGGCACCCACGCTAAGAATTCAAAAAACCGAGTCCCGATGTCGTCTCCTGTGCAGGAGAGCCATATTAGGGGCAAGGGCATAATGATCGAGTCCCGACCTCTGGGGTGAGGTTTAGGGCTGACTTTGTTGGCTCTGGTCCCCAGCTCCCGGGGTTTCAGGCAGGAAAAAGAAAGGATCCGAACCAGTGGGCTAACCTGTCGTACCGGATGTATTGCCGGTGGACGAAGAGGCCCATTAGAATGAACAATAACCCCCGAGCTGTGCAATGCTTCACTGTGGGTCCGGCCCGGGAGTGAAGGAAAAAAAAAGACTTGAAATTAATATAAAAAGGTAGGGTTAAAAAATTTTTTAATATATTTAGGACGTATTTTTGATAAGTCCTTCGAGGAATAATTCGAAATTAGTAATAAACATGCGTAAGTACAAATAACACATGTAACTTTTTTTTTATATATACCTGCAATTTGTTCGTAGAACACTAAATAAAATTATTGAATAGTTAATGTTTTTAGTGAGAATAAATTCCCTGTATTCCCCTAATTTTTATAAATCAGCGAGTAATTAATTAGTAAAGATAACTTTGTTGGATATAATCTTTGTGGCTTTTCTAGGTTATTCGTTGTTGTCAAGAAGCTTCTAGATTTTCATAATATTTTTGCCGTCATTCACAGTGGTTCTAAAGTATTAGATTTCTTTATGGATTGTGGAAGTATTCTTTAGTTCAAATATTCAATTTATATCGAGATGAGTCTTTTATGGTTCTATTTTTACTTGTTTGGAATTTGTAAATTATCTCATGGTATTATGATTTGATGTTTAACACATGTAAAGAAAATAGGTTTTTTTATACATTTACTGTTAATATTTATTTCATTCTCACGGCTATATATTTACCTATATATTATAAAAGGAGGTACGCCCACACACACACACACACTTCACATTCACTCACACACATTCAATGCATTCGCATTGAATTTTGCTATTATATATATATTTAATAACTTTATTTTATATATATTTTTAGATTAAATTAATCAAATTTGTTAGAAATGTAACACTAAGGTAACACATATTTCGTTTTCTCTTTAAATAATATTTTAAATAAAAATGCTGTAGTGAAAACTTAAAATCGTTCAAAAAACCAGTTTACGAAATACAACTTCTAGTTCAGGAGATGTAAGTCGAAAAGTGTTTAAAGTTGGGTGTAAAAAGGTAAAACGTAGATTTCTTTAAATACTGCAGAATACTATTGAAAGCAATATTCGAGGGGCCTGAAAAAGTAGAAAGTAGAGCCAAAAAATCTATAAAAAAATGATGCAAAGTAGAAGGCAGTAACATTTTGCGCAATCTTTCTGAAATATCTCGAAAAGTATTGAATTTATCAGCTTACTTTAAAGCATTTTTATCAGCTTAATTTAATAGTTGATACTGGTTATGGGAAAAATAATGTTTTTAAAAATGGATGAAAAGTAATCTTAATTTGAGTTGTCTACAGTTTATGTTCAGTACCAAAAGACATACCTTATACATTTTTTTAAGATTTGGGTACGTCAGTAATTCGATTGAAAAAAAACGAAAGTTTTGAAGACAATGCTCCGGGATTTCGCGGGCTGGGAGAAGGTTCGACAGTATGTGACTGTGGTGATTCAGATAACAAAAGAGGAGGATAGTAAATGGGACAGCGGTTGGTCATGAGGGGGGACAGCCCTCTGCTGAGCTGCACTTTGTTTCCCGCGTATGGAGATAGGATGTAGTGAGGAGGCACGGGAACTCCTTCCCCTCTATGACGTCTATGGAGTCGTAGGTTACTCGCGCAGTCACGAACATGGTTGAGCCGGGGGGAAGGGGACAGCCTCCTGCTGAGTCGCCACTTATTCTTGCTGTGAGGATGGGTGGTGATGATGACGCAAGGGACTCCCGTTCTCCTTCGGCGACACACATCTACACATACAACAGGGTGTGAATGTGTGCGTGAATGGTAGCGTAGATGTTCTTTTTTTCTTTGTTCACAGGGATGATAGGAGTAGTACACCACCAGGAGAACGTAAGTATACAGAAGAGGGAGTGAAGTTCCGAAATTCGTTGGACACGTCCCCTCGAGACTGCGTTGTGCTTAATTGCGGGTCCGGTCTCGAGGCAGAGAAGAGCAGTGAGGGAGGTTTAGTCGGTAAGGGGCAGACTGTGGAGTCTGCTTAGTCGCTCACCCAGGCTTCTTAGTTGGCTGGGTTTCACTAGCTGGTGGCGGTTAGCGTCCCTGGTTCGGAGCCCGACACAACCCCATGATGACCTCATGGGGAGTGCGAAAATGTATTCCTTCGTAACTCATCGTCAAAAAAAAAAAAGTTACGTCAATAATACGTTAATAAATACAAATCACCAAACCAAATTTCACCAAATTCAGTTAACAGTTTTTACATAATGAATTTGTTAATTAAAAGTTGTACTATAATTATAGTTTTTTTTTTACATTTCAAGGATCAACGAGACTTATCTTATCTTTGAAAAGTCTACAATCATATTTCGAATCTTATTCGAGTTTTTTCGAAAAATATTTTTTACTTTTTTTAAATACGCTTATATAAAATATAAACATATATAAAAGGTTTGAAAAATAATTCTTATATTTTCAGAAACGCAAGTTTAGGTCAAAAACCACATAAAGAACATTTTCCGCACTTGAAAATTTCTGTTTTCTACGAGGAATGTTTAAAAAAAGAAAAAATCTATAATTATAATACAGCCTTAATTAACAAATTCATTATTGAATAGCTAACAGTCTTAAATTCAATTAAAAACTAAATCCAATCAAATTCGAATTTTTATGAAATTTGATATTGTGATTTATATTCGAACTATAGTTCAAAATTCAAAAAAAAAGAAGTTGAATAAAATAAATTGTTTTGACTGGTATTGAATATAACTTCAAATTAATATTAATTTTCATCCTTTTTTTTATATTTTTCCTGTAACCAATATCTAAAAATAAACTTCTATTAGTGTAGAAAATTTCATAATGAACAAATCTCTAATGAATTAGAAAAAAATGCATGTGTTTTCGCCTTCTTCTTTGCACAACTTATTAATAACTTTTATGGTTTTTTACATTTTGGTCTTTCAAATTTCTCCAGTTTTGTTTTTAATTGTATTCTGCAGAGTTAAAAAAAATAATTCTACATACACCACTTCATATCCAAATAACTCATAATTTTCCTGGAGTATTTAGTTTTCCAGAGCCGGAAAATATGCCAACTTTGTTGCTAGCTTTTTAAAGCGAGTCTTTGTTAATTAGTTGAATTTTGTTTTACAACCAATCCAATTTTTTATATTTCATATATAACTTCTTTTTTAAATATGCATTTTCCAAATACTCATTAAATCATACTCTTTGTCGTTGAATGGCATTGAATACATATCACTTCAAAAATATTTAATAAAAAATATTATTTAGTGTTAGTAAAATCGTACAGTAATTTTTGGCAGTTAGATAATCAATTTATAAAATATCATATGGTTTTATTTTTCCTTTCTTTCTAAATAAAATTAATTTATATTATGTCCAAATATTATTCTAAATAATTGACTTAATTTTTTTTTTTTTTTTTTTTATTAATTTATAAATATTTATACTACTTATATTCCTATGTAAATCGATACAACTTTCATTTCAATATTGAAAAATAAAATTTTTTTTTCTATTTAAAGCTCTTTTATATTGAAACAAATATCCCTCCAGTGTTTTAAGTTAATAAAGCTGTCCCTACTTTGAGAACTATTTGCATGTTCTGAAATTAAAACCTAAATATTGATACGCTTATCAAGAATGTAATCACATGAAATGAACATTTTAACGCGATATTAAATTATTAATCCAAATATTTTTATCATTATTTCATTTTAAAATGATTAATATTAACTTTGATTCTTCTTTCCTGTTTATGTCATGCATTAAATATGACATAAACATTTAAAATTAACTTTTAAGTTCGTACAAGTAAAATAGTTTATTTAAATCACCCCGTGACATTTTTATTATACTTCTTTAAAACAATATTTTAATTATAAAACCGATGAATAATAACTTGAAAAGTTATTGTAGAAGAAACTTTTTTAATTTTATAAATTTATTTCTTTTGTTAACAGTAACACGAATTGATATCGTTGTAGAAAAGTATGTTACCAAAATTCTATTTCTTAAGAACGAGGAGACATTTTCAGCAATTTAAAGTTTCCATTATCCGGACTTTTGTTCTCATTGTCGAAAGAAGAATAATAGTAATAAATATTCGACAATATAATAGTACCGATGCCAATGTTGTTTACTTACTACGTAAGTATTGTTCTTGCGTTAAGTTTAATTATGTAAATTCATCTTTTATGAGTTGAAACCGTGAAATTTATTCAAATATATTTGTATTCAAATTTGTCTTGTCCTGTCCTATCTGTAGTATTTAATCCAAAAACACTAAACTAAATTTAGAATAACAGAATTTTATCTAAGTTTATGTCATTCTTTATTATAAAATATTACAAATTAGACATTATCTCTCATTGGTTTTTATTTTTAATTTACTTTCTTTTTTTTTTTTTTTATGAAAACATAACTAATTATAATAAATAAATATTCAAATTCTAGGATTCTAACTTCAAATTACATTGCAAAAATCAAATAACGTAACTTTCTTTGTAATAAGATTAAAAAATAAATAAAATATAACATACTCGTAAGCTGTACAAATAAAGTTATTTCCAACCCACAGACAAGACTTCAAGATTGTAATTAAAATAAGTCTATAATTAACTGAAAAACCTTACCTTCATATATATGTAGCGAGATAGAGAGAAGAGAGAATGTGTATTTGTATAAATTTTGTGTATGTTTGAATTTTTAATAAAAATATTTATTCAACCTCAAGGAAGTCTCGGTAGAGGTAGAAAATAAAGAGATATTTCGCTGAACTTAAGTTTAAAAATTTCCATTTTATCTATCCGTGTGTTTGTGGCTTTCTGGTACAAATTCATACCTCAAAAATAGATTAAAATATTTTATTTATCTTGAAGTACAGATATAATTTGTTTTTTTTTTTTTTTATGAAATATACTAACCTCACATTTTAAAAGTTTAAAACAGTGCCGTTTTAGTTTTTAAATCATTAATATGTGTCGGAATCCATTAATTCTATTATCTTTTATCAGGTAAAATCTCAGCCATTGTGTAATAACAAACAAAAAAGACATTAGATTTATTTTAAATAAGTTAATTATGCTGGGATTTTAAACTAGTTTCGTTTCCCTATTTCCTAGTGTAGATTTATTTTGTATTGTGATGTTAATTAAAATATTTTATACCGTTTTTATTTTGGAAATTACAATATTTCATAAAGTAATTATTTAATATTTAACTCCTATATAAAGAAAAAAAAAAGATAAATTTTATTTCCTTAATCATAAAAAAGAATATTTCTTCCATCATTCAGTTTTTTAAGTAATATTTAAAATATATAATTTCATCTTGTACACCAAAATTGCTTTAGATCGTCCCAATAAAAAATGATGTGATAAAAACCAATATTATATATATTCTTAGTGTTGCTGTTGCAATTTTTCAATAGTGATTAACAAGTAAGCCCCCCATGGCCCAATGAGATGAAAACAATTTTCTTCCTTTTTTTCCTTTCTTTCTACTATTTTTAAGCACCCCACACAGCAGCTGAAACCACCGCTAGGTGTGTCATCAGCCGCTACGAAGTGCCGTGGCAGCAGATTAATCTACCGCCCCCCAAGCTTGAGTCCAGTGACTGAACCCCCCATCGGGGTCTCCCCGGTCTAACCAAAGCATCCAGACTTGTGGAGTACCTAGATGCCATTCCTCTTGGGGGCGTAGAGGAATGGCATCTAGGTACTAGGTAGGGTAAGGTGTGGGAACATTCCCGTTCCCACACCTTACCCTACCGAGGGCTAAGTGTGCATTTCGCACACACGGCCCTCCCCCACCCGTGCGCGACCCTCATACACATCGGGGGGTCCCATGCGTCATCAGAAGTACTCCGATCCAGAATACTCTTGTGTATATCCCGGACCGGCGCATCTTCAGCAATTGGGCTGCCTCCCTGGCCCTACACGTCGCCATAATTCGTCTCTGGCATGCCAGCAATATACCTTAACTTAACTAATCCTACATCGTCAGTCTGTCGCCGTTCCGACCATCGGGGAGCGTTCGTACGTCAGGGGAGTTCCTCCTGCGCTTTTGTTTTCAGGATGAGATAAGCCAGATTGGCCACTTCTGTCCATCCTTGTTGGTTGTGAACCATGCGCCCGATTACATCATCTGGCGTGACCACCGCCGGGGTTCTTCTTCACTCAGCCTCCCACCGTATACAGTTGAATCAAGTATGTTCAACAGTATCGGCCTCCTCACATTATTTGCAGTTCGCCGTTCGCCGTTCGCCGTCTTTTGAATCGTTGCAAGTAACTGCCAAAGTGCTCCTGTCTCGACAATAGCTGGGTGAGGCGATAGTCTTACTTGTACAGACTCAGGCCGATCATTCCTGAGTTGTGTGGTTAATTGAACCCCAACCTCCAAATTACACCGGTTTCCTCTGTTTAATATTCAAATCTATATAAAATCAACTAACTTTTACCAGGATTCGAACCTCAGAACCTTTGACTCCGAAAATCAGCTGTTAAACAACTGATTTTTCGATGAGGAGTTTATTACTTGACCAGCCCGGCGGCAAAAACTAATATTAACATATATATTATTAACATAAAAAAATGTGGACATCACATGACTTCCTTGTACGCCTATTAAATTACATTTACAATTTTTTTTAAAATTAAAACTAAGTAAAGTTTTATTTCATTAATAACGTTTGATATTTTTTCACACTTTTTTTTATTTAATTATTGTTTATCGTAAAAAAAATTTTTATAATCAGTACATTTCATTCACATTCATACATATTATCCTCATTCATCCTCTGAAGTAATACCTTACGGTAGTTCCGGAGGCTAAACAGAAAAAGAAAGAAAAAGATTTAATAATAATAGTCAATTATTAATAAGTCAATACATTTAAATAAAAAAAAAAGGAGATGAAGTCTGATTCGAACTGATGAGCCTTCCCCTTTTGTCCTGACTTGCCCCTGACTGACTGACTGATTCATCAACTCCCAGCAAAAAATACTGAAGAAAAATTAATCAAAATTTTTATACATGTTCTTCTTATGGTGTAAGTGCACAAAAAAAAATTTTTTTTTGAAATTCCGATTTTAAAAGGTTAAAATGGAGAAAAAATGAAATTTTTCTTTTTTTTCGGTAACAAATGAAGATGTCAATTTGATTATTTGTCTGAAATCTTCATGTAAAGATTTAAAAACCAATTTCTATTTTTTTTTAAACTCCGAGTTTAAAGGGTAAAATGGGATAATATTAAATTTTAGTATTTTTTTAACTTCTGTGACAAATGAACATATCATTTGTGTATGAAATCTTCATGTGAATTGTTCTAATATTCATCCTTCATCTATTTTAAACCTTCATCTTCATTTATAGCTTATATTTTATAGCAGGCAACCTTTTGCAAGGAAATTACCTGAGATACATTATTTTTACAGTGGTCTAATATTTCCTGTTGACTACTAATTTCAGTCATTCCATTTTATACAAATTACATTTCTGTAATCCTTAACTCATTTTACAATTTTGGAAAAATGAATTTAGAGAATGTTAAAATTTTTTTTACATAATTTTTCTTGCAGCAAATGAGTAAAAATTTCTAAACGGTTACGGGGAATCGAACCAGAAGCCAGAGTGCTTACAATTTCATTAATTGGAGGACCAATAATTATAATAGGTCAATAGAATGAAAGTCTGATTTACTTAACTAACGCAAAAAATCAAGTGAGTATGGTTTATATCATCTGAAATTAATACTTTTAAAATAAATAAAGTTTATTTTCTTCCAATATATTTCCAATTATGCATTAGTTTTTTTAATAACTAAATACAATTATAAAAGTAAATTACCTTTAATTATTATCTAAAATTAATATAGACTAAAGTGGTGTACTAATATAAATTGATGCGAGAGAAGTCTGAATTTATATCATGGCCTTATGATAATCTTGGACCTCAATTCATACATTATCACCGTAACAGCTTCGGGTGTCAACTAATGGTAGCACAGTGATGAAATGTTCAAATCAATCTTACAAGAAGGTTCCTACTGATAATCGCATTTGTAGGATATTTATTATACTGAGTCTATAAAAAGGGACGTCCAATATTTTTCACAGTAGGGTGTTCCTCACATCAATAAAAGATAAAAAAGAAGGTTATACAAAAAACATTAGAACAGAAACGTTCACATTTTATCTCTATTTTTTTTCACAACGTAAATTTACTATCGGTTTCTGAAGTGGAACTGTAAGTAAAATGTTTGATAATAAGCACATGATAGGGGTTCTTAAGGAACTCTCCCATAATAAGTCAATACATAATAGATGTTGTCATTAAGCAATGTCCTCAAAAATCATTTGTAAAAGAATATAACTGTCTTCACTTCATACTAAAAAAAAAAAAAAACTAATAATCAGATAAACACATAAATAGCCAATAAAAACAAACAAATAATAAAGCAATAGCGAGTCGATAGACACATAACAGTGTAGAAATTGACAAGAACAAAAAAATTTATAGCTATAAACAGATATAGCTATAAACAGTAAAGAGGTAAACAAAAATACATCGGTAGATTTGGCGATAGTAACTGCAAACTATCATTCAGTAGCTCCTAAGTCAAATACATGCAGACGTTTCAATCTTTGGATGTACCCGCTATTATCAAGCAGATTGATCGCTAGGTGGTTGACTTGATTTTCTAGACGTTGTTGGTATTTAACACTGTATTGTCTCAGAACCTCACAAACCGTGAAAAGTACCAGATATTTATGAATCTCATCGTTCTGTGTGAACCATGGCGCTTCCGCAGTTGTCCTCGTTACCTTGTTTTGGAAGCGTTGTACAGTATCTACGTTACTATCCCTTGTTTTTCCCGACAACTTCACATCATAAGTCCAGAATAGTCATAGAAGTGTTTTGAAAATCAGTGCTTTGTAAAGTGCTTTGTGAAGTGCTTTATAAATTGGGCAACATGAAATGTGACGTTTTTCCGCAGCAGCCAATGCAGTTCCCTATACTTCGGGTTCAGTTATTTTTTCTTCACCCTCATGTGATATTCCAGGTCAAACACTGATCTAGATGCAGAACTATAACTCACACTCTCCGTTTGTAGGATCAAAGCACCGTTTATGTTCATTTGTACACCTTCTCATGGCGAATTTGTCGTGACCTTCCTGATTAACTTTTATCCTCCTTTTTTTTTTTTTTTGGCATGCGCAGACCATATCAAAGCCATTTGCAGTTCCCGTGAGGCTAGTTCAGAGACTTCTTAACGGCAAGGTTAGAAGTCTCATCACCAAACGTGGTGACAGTGCAACCTTCCAGGGTTGAAAGGTCCGTAGTAAATATTGAATGTACCACAGAATCCAGTACAAAACCATGAGAGCCACCCGACCTAATATCGAAGAATGTCAATAATCTGTTTAGTTTTTGTATTTATTGTTGTTATATACGTATAGGCATTAAATTTTAGACAAATATTTAACAATATGTTGAATTTCTACTCATTAATAACTTTTTACTGGTTGAATAGATTGGTATAGAATATTTTTTATACGTTTTTTCTTTGTTTAAGAAAATACATTAAGTCTACGGGTAAAACAATTTTCAATTTTATAAATATGAAAGAAAATTCAACAACATTTTGCCTGATTTTATGAACACAATTTTAATACATAAATTTATTAACTCCTACAGCTATATAATATTGTGATATTTACTGGTCCACTGTGCATATATATGGAACCTAATGGATTCCATATATACGCACAGTTTACTCGTCGTGTGAAATGAGCATTGTTTACACATGTAACATTGATTGTCAATTTTACTTGTCGCTCCCACCACAGTTTTAACAGTTTTTAATAGAGGGGGAGATGAAGTTTCCTTCTCTTTTACCTCCTTCTAAATTATTAAAATTTATTTTTTTTTTTTTTTGTACTGTTGTTAAGTATCAAAAATTCACAATCTGCTTATTAATCAATGGGTTTTACGTGAAAATGAAATGAAGATAGTGTCCTACTGAAAGAAAAAGTGGTTATCGCACAGAAATTAGACCTTGGTCATACGTAATGGGATGGTAGGACAAATGAAGGCTGACGGAGTAAACTTCAAACATGCAGTTCCAAGGCACGGTTTTTTTTTCATTTCCATATGCCACGCACAAACTTAAGGTTATGTGGCAATATCATCAAGCAAAAGAAAATAAAAAAGTTGTCCGTCCCAATTCTAGGGATTTAGTCAGTCCAACGATCAGTCATCAGTCTACTCTTCTTATGTCATTTCTAACTGAAATAATCTCTCTTCAATCCGATTTAACCGCCTTTATGGGATTTATGCCAATTAACTGCACCTACATATGAGGCTAAACAGTAGCAAGCTGTTAGAGAGAGTACTTTTAGAGATGTCTAAATACGATTAATGTATAATGTACGATTAAAAAATCGTTAATAAAATTTTTAATTATACGATTAATGTAATACGAAATATATTAATACGATTATTAATTTCTAACCATCAATTAGTATAAATAGGATACGTCAGAATTAAATAAAGTACATAGTGTTTATCATTAGTTTGTTCTAATACTTCTTAATTTAATTAACTATAATATTTAAGTTAATGTATATAATAAAATATTTTTATTACTGAATAAATTATTATATTACGAAAATAAAGTTTTTCTTATAATTCTTGATTTTAAACAGAACTCTATCTTCTCATGTGTAGAAGTCAGAGATTGCTTGAGTTAAACAAATATATTATAGCAGGTACATATCTCATTTTTTGTAAAAAAATTCTCTACACGCTAAAGACTGTTAACTAAGTTATCATTTCATAGTTTAAGAATAGGTCTATGATAACTTTTTCTGTTGGTTTCTTCACTCATGCATCACGAATTACGTATTATATTTATTAATAAATGGAAAAGTTTTCATTTGTTCACTAAAAGAACTAACATGGATTTATATGCCGTCAATTTATATTTTTAAACCTACAAATAATTTGACAAATTATTAAACATCAAACTGAGACATTAAATAAAACATATCTTAAACATAATTATATTGAATTACATTATTAATAATGCATTGAATGAAAATATAATCAATAAGTTTCCTGAAATTACAATCGATAATTATTTATAATCAGATTAATATGTCATATTAATGTAATATACCATATGTTTAACAAGACTCAAGTTAAGTAACATCTGGTGAGGATGTAAAAGTAAAATTTGTTTGGCTAATTAAATGAATTTAAGGATAATTAATGATAAATTATTAAATACAGTATTTTATAATGGATTTATTTTATCACAAATGAAGTACGGAATTGCTTTTATTAGATTCAGTATGCTGTTATAACAGATTTCTTTTTTTTAAAAAGTTAAAAAATGTTTATTAAACCTATTTAAACAGTAAATGAGCAAAGAATTATAGGTTTTTTAAAAACCCTACACTTTATAAAATTTCAGTTTTTTATGCGTATAAACATAGATTTATTAAATATATTTTATATGAGTGTCTGATATCTCAATTGTTAATAAAAGATGAAGATATAACAATCATAACAAAAGCAATTAAAAGAAATGTATGCATATAAATAAAATAATTTCGATTAACCCATTTATATGAGGGTAAATTATTAGAAAAAAAAAAAAAAATCTTAAAATTAATTTTAAAAGTAATGAAATGGTTTTTTTTTTTTTTAATTAATGAATCTTTATTGTTTTGTTATCAGAATTTTAACTAAATTTTACGAAATTTTCCATTTCCTACTACTTTGTTTTAATCAATCGATAGCTTGAGCTTAACAAGATATTTTCCACAATTCATAATCCTCTCTCTTTTTCTGTTATATATATATACAGGGTATATCAAAACTGCACGGCAATCTCTCGGAAACGGATTCTAAATCTAGAAATAAGAAAAAAGTTTCCAATAAACATATGCCTCGAAAACGTTTCAGAAAAACTAGAAAATTGCCTAGAAAAGTGCAATTTTCGTTTTCTATTTTTTGCGGTTTTTACCATTTTTCTCAAAAGCCGCAAAGAATACAGTGTTGGGATAATTTTATTGAATTTTTCAGTCTAAAAAACATAAGAAACCATAACATTTACCGCTAAATTTGGGTTCCCAGATTTTCGGTGACTTGTTATTTAACGGGAGGAACTGAAACCTGGCTAAATCTTTCGCTAGCCGTAACTCGCTAACAAAACGTTTTCAGGCATATATTTATTGGAAACTTTTTTCTTATTTTTAAATATAGAATCCGTTTCCGAGAGATTGCCGTGCAGTTTTGATACACCCTTTATATGTATATATTCCATATTTTGCCTACCTTTATTCTTTTTACCCTTTACACTTCCTTTTTAAACTTGAGCTATTAAATGTTGAATTTCTTACTATTCCAACCCATATTGTATTTACAACTACTAGTTTTATCGTTGTTCTTCTTTTAACTAGATTCTACAAAAAAAATTCCTCTTCTTCGATTCATCTAATAACTCTTCATTTTGTACTTTATGATCTAATAATTCTCAAAATTCTTTTGTAACACTGCATTTCAAAAGTTTTCTTCTTTCTAGCTTTTTTAATTTTCATGTTTTGCTGGTGCATTTCGATAAAATCTGTAAAAGTATTTTAGAGAATTTTTGTTTTATTCATAAATTTCTATTTGAAAAAGTTTTTTTAACTTTCGCTAGCCGCCCTTTAAATTCTTATTTACTTTTCAGTTCTTTAATAATCTGATTATTAAATAATAATATTCTAAACTTTAATATATATTATGCTACTCTATCTGAACTCATTTCATTCTTATTATCTCTAAATTCTATCTACTTTAACTTTTCATTATCTTCTCTTCCTTTCTATGGAATTTCATTACCTTTGTTTTACTCTAAATTATTTAGTTTAGTGAATGACATTACTTAGTTTCAAACTGTATTTCTCCAACAGCAATAAATTCCATATCATCACTTCCTTTTAACTCAGCTCTAGTTTCATTCAACATAATAATATCATCAACTAATCATAGATAACTTATTTCGTCGAGCTGTCACTTCATCTTCAATTTTCTTTTAACATAAATTTTCCGTCTATAGCTAAATAAGCTGTTATATCAGCTATTATTATAACGGGAAAGAACCGTTTTTTAACGTTTTTAAAAATATGAATCGCATAATTTGACCAGTATGGCCGAAATATTCTTGTATCATTCTGGTTTGCAGTTTGGATTTCCTTGATTTTTTACTTTTCATCTTTTTGTACGAAATAAAATATACCTTCTAAGGGGAAGTCATTTATTCACCAATAAATTGCTTTGTTCATAAATTTCTAATGATAAATAGCATATAGTTTTTGTATACAGATCGATAAAAATTCTTTAAAAATCTATTTTTTTTTTAAATAGATTTAAATAAATTTTAGATAATCTGCCAGAAATATTTTATTCCAATATTCCCAAATCCAAAAAATTTATTTTTTTCAGATATATATCTACTTATGTACACATATACATAATAAGTATGTTGGCCTGTATTTAGTTTTAGAATTCTGGATCTTGTTGACCAGTTTACTACTTTTGGGGTAAAAGTACGTATCAGATTTTTTTCAAAAGACTAAAAAAAGGGGTAGGAGTATTTTGCCGAAATAAAATTTCAAATTGTTAGGGGCTCTTTAGCAAAAAAAAAAAAAAACCTTTCTTATTAAGTTTGAATTTTTTTTATCAAGATCACAAAAATATTAATAAAAACTTTTCTTTAATATTCACGCCACTCCCCAGAAAATGATTTTATACATATATTTTTGTCTTTTTTTTAGCTTTACATTGCTTCATAAAAGGAGTTAATCGGAATTTTTGGCATCTATATTTTCGACATCATTAGCCCTTAAAACCGCTATAGAAATTTTTTGCTTATCCCATTCTAATGGTCTGTGATAACAAAAATAATTTTTTTTCTTTTTATTTATTTTAAATCTTTAAAAAAATCCGATGTCCGATGTGGACACGATATAACTTTCTTGAACGCCTATTGAATTACAAACACACATTTTTTTTTTTAAATGAAAAGTACATAAAATTTTATTTCATTAGTAACTTCTGATATTTTTTCATATATATATATATATTTTTTTTAATTGTTATCATTGGATTATTATTTATTATAATTTTTTTTAAGAGGTTAATATATTAATAAATCAATATATTTAAATTTAAAAAGATAAGTTAAAAGGGAAATGAAGTTTGAGTCGAACTGATGTGTACTCTAGTAAGATCCAAATATTTCATTAATTAAAATTTTATTTGGCTATAACTTTGGAACCAATGAAGATAAATAACACTTATGATATAACTTGTAAAGTTCTCGATCTAGACTTATTACTGCAGTTAAAAGAAAAAGTCTAAAATCAAATTTTTTTTTATTATTTTGAGCTTTTTTATCACTTTTTTTTCGGTCGATTTCAGTCAAAAGGGGAGGGGGCACAACTAGATGTTACAACAGTCCTAAATCCAAAATTTCAACATCCTATGGCTAATCGTTTTTTAGTTATGCGAGATACATACATACGCAGGTACGTACAGACGTCACACCGAAACTAGTTAATATGGATTCGGAGAGAATCAAAATGGATATTTCCATTAAAATCTAAAAACCAAAATTTTTCGTGATTACAATACTTCGTACAATTTTTTCGTACCTTGTATGAAAAAAATTAGTCAAGAATTTTACTTTCTTTCTAGAAAATTATAACTTTGTTTATTTAGAATTATATGTTTGAATATTTGAACAATTTTAAAAAATTCTTTTTAAAAATTTATTATCAACACTTTGGGATTATTCTAGCCCTTAAAACCCTATATATCCAAAATGAATTTTTTTTTTTTTTTCACTCTCCAAGAACACAAAACGACAGTCTCACAGTTCAACTTTCATTTCCTCATGTATAGAAAAAAATTTAGCTACTTTTATGTTTATCTATATATCATAAAATTCTAGGAATAATTATTTTTACAGAAAAATAGGGGAAAAAATTATACTTATGGTAATTGTTTTTCAACAAAAAGGAATTATTTTATCATACAGATACATAAATAGCTTAAAATAATTAAATTAGAGAAACGTTTTTAAAAAAATGAATTGCATAATTTGGCCAGTATGGGCAAAATATTCTTGTATCGTTCTGGTTTGCAGTTTGGATTTCCTTAATTTTTTACTCTTTATCTTTTTGTAAGAAATAAAATATACCTTCTAAGGAGAAGTCACTTATTCACCGATAAATTGCTTTGTTCATAAAATTTGGATGATAAATAGCATGTAGTTTTTGTGTTATTAAACTAAATTTCATGAATTTTAATTGGCTATTTTTTTTTCAAATGTTTTTTTTTAAGTTAATACGTTTGTTTCTAAAAAAAGAAAAAAAAAACAACCACTTCATCATTATTAAATAAAATAACATTTATAGAAATAAAGAAAATATTTAATTAAACATTACGGGTATCTAATTACTTACAGTTAATTAGGTTGAAGAACGGCACAGATGAGGGGGTAAAAGAACTACCTATCTATTATTCTCTCTCGTCCTACATTTTTTTGATAAAATGTCTGAATCTCTGATAAAATTCTTTAAAATACAATACACAATCAGAAATCATTGAATTATTTTGAAAAGTAGTTGGTTATACATTTCATTACATGATATAAATATAATTAAACGTTAACATTACATTTTTAATTTGTTTTTTTAAGAGAAAATGTTTTAAATGCTTCAGAAATTTTAATTTATCTATTAATTAAAATTGAATCTTTGATGAATAATGTTTTTAAACCATTAAATATATTTTTTAAGAGTAGAACATTAAAACTAATCTGTATATTTAAAACCTAGATATTCAAAAAAATATTTTACTTGTCTCCGTTCTTTTTTTTTCATCAAATAATGCTAAATCAAACTTTTTTATTATAAAATATTTACATTAACTAAAAACATCTATCAATTTGAATTCTGTCAAAGAATTTATATAAAATTTTATGTCAAAGAATTTTTTAACCTATAATCATGAAATTTTTATGTTCATATAATTTATTTAAATTTTACTAATCTGTTTCAATTGGAAGATATTAAGGGAAGTTTTGTTTCTATAGTAAATGGATGATTCATACATGTTACTTAGATTATAAGATATGCAACTGTAAAATAATTTCGTAGAAAAATGTATGGAATGTTTTACGTTAGAAACTCTCGCCTATAAAAATTAGATTTTTTTCATGTATACATTTATACATTAGTATGTATATACTAATTTTATACTTTTAGTATGTATACATAGTGATTTTTGTAAAATTATTTTTTTTTTATTGTGATATGTTATCTGAATGGAAACAGTTTTTAAACCTCATCAGAGGATTAGAGAGGAAATGAATGTTTCATCACTACGAGGAGAAGTTATATGGTTTTTTTTTAACTTTTTACTGTTCCAACGTTTCTACTTGTAACTTATTATTTGTTTCTAAATAAAAGGTTATTCGCTTGATAATTTTTTTTTTTAACATAATCTGTTAATAATTCCTTCCCTTAAACAAAATTTTAAAAAATGTTTCCTAATTTTTACTGTTCTGTTATTTGAACCTATTTTTTATTATATTTTTCTGTTAGTCTTTATGATGATACTAACGGTCATCTAATTGAGATATTAAATGACTTTTATTGTAAAAGTTGTCCAAAATATTATCGTTTGAGATGAAATAAATCGTTTGAGATAGATCGCATCGTATAATTGCGTATGTTTTATGGTATATTTAGAATCGTTTACTAATTCGGTAAATCATTAAAAACATTTTTTTTTTTTTAATTTTTTATTTTATATGAAAAATTAATTGATTAAATATATTTGATTTCGTAAGTACAACAATTAGTTGCCAAATTTATCCCTAAGTTCTTTATAAATGTCAAAAAAGTTTTATATATATAATAGTATATGTCCCCAAATTTTTTTATTAAAATTTAAATAATTTTAAATTTATTATTTTTAATATTATTATTTATTTATGATAAGGTGGATTTTTTCGGACTATTCCAACCTTAGTTTATCTTAGCTGCAAGACATGTTTCATGAGGCCGTGATATTCCCTAGTAGGTGTGGACTGCCTTGATTCATTTGAGGAGTGAGTGTTATATATATTATTGCTTTTGACAGACTTATGTATTCTTAAGTGATTTTGTTTTATATATATATATATATACATATATATATATATATATATATATATATATATATATATATTATATATATATATATAAACTTATTTTTTTTAAATTCTGTATTTTTTTCATTAGACAAAAACGTTGAGACTTATTGCAGCAATCCATATTTAGAGTATTATTTTTTTAATTCTACTTTAATTCTCTTTAAACTGTTTCAGTTAATGCAGACAGAGGGTACAGTTAACAGAGGTCTTAGTTGAGATTGTTCTATTGCACCGCTGCTCCCTTCTGAGTCGGGTGCCTTCTCTGTCCAAAATTCAAGGAAGGTAAGTGATGTCTATAAAGGTAAATGGATGGACGTCCTAAGTTATTATTATTATCTTTTTTAATTAATCTCATTATCATTAATTTTTTTTTTAAACAATGATTGTCTAGCTTCTATTATGTCACTTATCACTTAACGAACACAAGAGAATTTCATGAAATAGATTAATTAACACTTGCAAAAAATGTACGATATAGAGAAATCGCTCAAATATTTTCACGATTATTATTATTATTTTTTTAATAGACAATAAATTAAAGCAAAAGGTTTTTATCTACCGTAATTTAATATTATTTATATGCGACATGTTTTCATAAGCTTTGCAAAAATTTACCCGTTTGCTTCAAAAAGAACAAACTTTTATCCAGTAGATTTCATTTTTATGAATCAATAAATCTGAATTATGTTTTTTTTTTATATTTTTGTCATTTTACAAAAAAAAGATTCATTTTTTATGATATTATGACGGAGAATATTATGATGTAGTTAGGTTAATAACTAATTATATCCATTCAAAAATTAATTATATTACATCATCAATAAATGAAGAATAATATTACGGCAACTACTAAAACCCTGAGGTTTCAACTCCCATCTCTAAATGAGCTCTTTACATTAATTGAGCTGTACAAGATTTATAAATGAATTTAATCAAACATATTTTACTGTAATTCTCATTAGTTCATTTCATTTCTTTCAGGTTTTTCTTCTTTTTTTTTATCATTTCAACTAATAACTAGAGGCATGCTTCAGTAATATGTATTAATTAAAATATTAATTATAACCAATTTAGCACACTGAAATAAAAGAAAAAATGTTTAATCATTTAAATTAAATTAAAATCTTTAAAAAAAAATCGTATAATTAATAATATTGCTTAAATTTACTGGAGTTTAAAATTAAACAAATTTTTCCAGATTATAAAGTCGTAAAGTATTATTACTCTAATTATTTTATCTGCTTTCTTATTTATTTATTTTCTTGAAAAGAAAAGTAAAAACTTTGCTTTGTTGTACTAGTATATATTATAAAAGTTAATTCTGTGTGTAGAGATTCTGTCTTAAAGTATTTATTTAAAGCAATTAAAAATATCTTCTTTTTTTTTTAATTTTATAAAATTTAAAAATTTTTAATTTTTCATTAATTTTATCAATTTTAAATTCTATTCATCAGAGGGATGAGATGAATGAATTGTAGGGTATGTGAAAAATACCATGCCTGACCGGGATTCGAACCCGGGACCTCCGGATGAAAGGCCGAGAAGCTACCACTCGCACCACGGAGGCCGGCATGAATGTGAATTAAATCGGTTTCTGTTCGCATAATATTTTATTGATATTGAGAATTTTTTTATGGCAGTGAAGTGTATATTTATTTGATGAGAGTGAAAATTGGTATACACTGACAACCTTGTATTACTGGCATCGAATCCCGATACCATACAACGTATGCTATATACCACACAACTCGTTATAAATTATTTAATAATGAGGACCTTAAGATTAGACTTCCTAAATAAAAAAGTTAAAATTTTTTTTGTGATGTGAAAGAAAATTATAAAGAGAGGAATAGTATTGTAGATGTGATGAAATTAAGGTGTCGGTAATCATCTTGTTTTAATTCATAAAATGGGGTTATTATCTGTTGAAAATCAATAGAAATAACTTCAAAAGGTCAAAGTATGGACTTAATTCATTTAGAAGTTTTTCATAGTTATTAACTATATAGTACCACATACCATTTTCAGATTACACGTCAGAAAATTTCTGGTGTTTTTATTTTATGAACTTCAAATTTTGGTTGATTTTAGATATGACGAAGAGGAAAATGTATTAAAATACTTTGTTAAACGTCTATTAAAGCTTGTTAGATTCATGAGAGCTTCATTCGTTCATGAAGAAACAAGAGTGAAGCCGATCTTATTTTAGGTAGTAATTTACCTTATTTAGCCGATAAGTTGTAATTTATAAAATAAAAACACAAATTTACAGGGTGATTACAAAGAAATTATATTTTTTTATTTTTATAAAAAAAGATTATCTTTCACATGAAAATGCAAGTGTAGTTTGTCAGGGAATTATTTTAGGTTGATAAAACCACTGTTTTTGACTTCAATATTTATTACTCTGTCACATAAAAAGTCTAGCAAGATGGTCTCTACTCCTGTAAAAAGAGCTTATTGTGGGGTGGAATTATCTAAAACAAACTCTGTTACTATCGTGCTGCAACGTTTCAGAACACAATACGATAAACAACCACCAACAAGACAATGTCGGTGATCGAACCTGTGATTCCTATCTACGACCGAAAAAAGCAGTTACAAAATATAGATATCTGTGTAAAAAGAATAGAACAGGAAAATCTCCCGAAACTGAAGGACATGTCGAACCGTAAATTGACGTATCCCATGTAAATCAATTAGATCATCAAGTTAAGGATTATAAATTGCATAACTGGCCAAGTTGAAAATTTGTCCAAAAGGGTTAATAGAGTCAGTACCTTATAAATTAATTTACGGATTTGAATATTAGGTTGTGGATACCGGTGTTCTTTGGTGGTTGGGTTTCAACATAACCACACATCACAGGAACGGTCGACCTGAGACTGTATAAGACTACACATCATTTACGTTCATACATATCATCCTCATTCATCCTCTGAAGTAATACTTTACGACAATTCCAGAGGCTAAACAGAAAAAGAAATACCTCATAAGTTACTATCAGATAAAATTTAAATGATTATAAGTCTTGCATAAAGATAATTCTATCTCGACAGAGAGGAACGTTGAAGATGAAAAAGTTTCTATCATCGCCTAATTTTTGGTGGTGAGGAATAATTAAGTTTTTACATTAGTGAAAAGGCCAATAGAAAAACGTATAAATGTGGGGAACAGAAAACCCTAGAGAGACTGTATAATAGATATGCGATCCACCAAAAGTAGATGTGTTTTATTTCCCAAGGTTTTTGGGTGTTATATGTTTATAGAGTGGAAATATAACATCTGTTCTAAGTGTGTTTTATCTCTAATGTTACTGGAGAAATTTATCTTGGCATTTTATGTCAATGGTTAATGCTTCAACTCGAGGAAGATAATAAGGACTTTATTCTCGTACAAGTTGAGGCTTCACTTCATTGGCACACAAAGGTTCGAAATTGTCTTGAACCCCTTCTTAAACCTTTGGTTGGATGTGTAACTGACGAAAACTAGGCGTTTTTGACCACCAAAATGTCTAAACGATAAATGACTACTTTTTTTTGTGGATTTGCTTAGATGTAGATGTTTGTTCTCTCCCTTTGCTTTGTTTGTTTGTCTTTCTTCTTTGATATAGATGGGTTAAGATAATGCTGTTTGTAGTGTTGTTCGAGATATACTTTGACATGTTTGGGATAAATTGTACTATCGTAATGATATCTGTCATATAACTCGCAGTGGACAAACAAAAATCTTACAAACCATATATAAAATTGTGACGAATAACAATCTCCATATTTGAAATATATTTTTTTTTACAAACCGTGGAAAAAATCTAATTAATTTTTATTTCGAAAACACATAAATATTTTAGATAAAATAATGCTTAACTTGCTTACATTCAGAAATATATTTTCCGGTTTTGTGAGTTGAATGATTGTATTTCAAAGTTTGCTTTTGGAGAATTATTTTTTATCAAGAATAGTCAATCATTATGTGAACGGTAATTAAGTATCAGCTTGAATTCAGAGAAATAATATAGAAAGAAAATCATAAATGGAATTAAATACTGGGATAGTTTGTTTTATATCACGTAAGGAATTTTTATTGTTGTTCAGATGAATATAAATTTGACTTTTAAACTTAAAAAGGGTTTCCAGGCTATGCAATTTTTTATAACATTTTTACGCGAAATAGTATCTTTAATGAAATCTGTTCAGTGTGTTTAAATACAGGAGAGAATGAAAGAGAAAGGATTTATTTGTTTTTTTAATTGTTTATCCTGTATATTTTGAATTAAAAATGGAAATATTTAAAACAGGAAATGTAATTTTTTTTAATCGCTAAAAGTTATATATCGCCATGTGCTTGTTGAATCGGATTCCTTAAATTAATAATAATTGATAACTATTACGAACTATTAAACATGGTCATTAAAATTATCGTCTAATAATTAAGTGATATAAAGTTTAATAGTTAACTTTAATTTTTTTTTTTATTTGTAATTGTATCAACAAATTAAGGTTATTAGCTATAAATTGAGTACTATAAATTGGAGTGTAACTATAAATTTACTGTAAGAGAAACGTGTAATCTGTAACTGACTCAGACCGGCAATTCCTGAGACTAATGGTTAATTGAATCCAAACCACCAAAGAACACCGATTTGAACACGATCTAGTATTCAAATCCGAATAAAAGTAACTACCTTTACCCGCATTTGAATCTAAAAAACCTTCAGCTGATTTATGCTGATGAGTTTTACCTCTAGACTAACCCGGTGGGTTTTAATAGTTAACTGTCTTTATGTTTTATTAATTAGTAATGGTATCAGGTAGTTGAGAATAAAAATATTTATGTTTATAAAACTCTTCAAGTGATTTAAATCATTCTTCAATGAATACTATTAGTTTATTCAATGGATATTATTATAATTTGGTTATTTTGCTTAAATGTATTATTTAGCTGTATGAATTTTTTTTCAGTTAATAAAGAAATATCAATGTACTTTTATTTAGTTCTTTAAGATTATTTACTTTATCAATGTGATAAAATCAAAAAATTATTTCTACCCTAATAAAATTTTTCCCAGTCATGAAAAAAAAAAATTATTTAAAAAATAAATATGGTCGATTTGGTGAAACAATAAAAAATTGGACTAATTTATAGAACTCCTATATTAGTGGCGATGGGGATTTAATATCCCCCGAATGAAATTTTCAAACAGCTCACCTTTTTGATATTAGAATATTTCTAAAAATAAATTGATTAAATAAAAAAAATATGATGCTTATGGAAAACAAACAAATTATAAATTTTTGGTCTATGGTTTTTTTTTTAAACATTGAATTAAATTATTTATAATTTATTATAATTTCTGTTCTATTATAAATTATCTATTCTATGAATTAAATTATTTATATGATGTTTGTAAGCTGAAGTAAAAAAAGAGAAGTTACATAACGACATTTTTCTCTTTTAAATATCTTCCAAGCCTCTCATTCAACTTTTTAAAAAATTTAATAGAAGAATTTTTCTGAATTCAAACGTTGTCACGCTTAATTTTACGATTTTAAATTTAAATATTCCTAAATTATAAAGCCAATAAATATACATACATTATGTTTTTATCGCTAATTTAACTTTTCTTATTTATATATTAAATAAAAAATCGGAGAGCAAGAAAAAAGTAATAAATTTAAAAAAAAATACCTATAAACGTTTTTAAGGTTTAACCTATAAACCTATAACCCTAAACGTTAGGTTAACGTTTTTAACCTATAAACGAGATTTTTTAAATTGGACAATAACTTTATTTCTTTAATTCCTCTCTAAGTGTCTTATTAGATATTAATAAAAAGGGAAATAACTTTTGCATTATGGGTAAAAATAATATATTAATATGTATTATTAATTGTATAATACATTAAACGTATTATTACTTTTAATTAAATTTTGTCACGTATTTAGTGGTTTAAATATATTAAAAATGTTTAAATTATGAAGTTATTCGTATTATCTTATAAGGGTACATATCCCACATGCATGTTGGCGTATTTATCGCACATATTCACATACCAACACGTTAGCTAAATGCTTTTCACTGTTGATAATATTATCCAAAAAATTACATAACTTCAAAGTCTGAGCTTTATAGTATTAAACAAGCTCAATACTATAATAAATAGAAATTTTAACAATTTTACGTTCAATAACCAAACTTTATTAAAAAAAATTATAACATACCTATCTATCGGGTTTCAAACAAAACATTAAAATTAAAGTTTACATTAGAGATTGATTACTAATTTTCCTATGTTTTTTATTTGCTTTTCTGTTGTTTTTTTTCGGTTTATTAAATACATTGCTGTGGGTTTTCAATAAAACTGTTAAAATTTAACGTAGCTTAATCATTACAGTACCGTAAAAATTTAAATTTTTAGAAGCTTCCTTTTAGATTTCATGTAAAATCTTCTTTTTTAAAAATCAACCCCCTAAATAGAGAAAAATAGTGATTGAAGGCGCTGAATAATTGATTCTATCATTTTTTTTAACAAACTCTTTTTTTATTTTATTAAATTTACTTTATGAAAATTGTTCATATGGCAGAATTTTTATTAATACAGTACGGCCGTGAAAGTTAAGAATTTTTAATTCATTAAAATGGTGTTTTAACCAAGTAGTATACATACATTTGTTTACGTTTTGGTTTTAAAAGGTTTTTACTATATCTGAGGACAGTGAGGATGGGGGAGAGTACGAAGAAGGAGGTGAGAGGCTGAGGAAACGGAGTCTGTGTGTTCGTAGGAGGATGTTTGAGCGAATTTCATGCAGGACTTACACCTCATGGTGTTCGACATTATTAATCAACTGCGTACCGTTGTATGCCAGAATTATTGAGGATTGAGATAAAGGAATGTTCGAAGAACTTATGTAGGTTTAATCAGCAGCTTCAATCGACTACGTGGGATGATTTTCGTGACCTGCCAGTCCTGGCGGAGAGAGCCATGAAAAGTAGGTGCTTTTGATAACCGCATAGGATTTTAGGGACATGGCTTCCCAAACTCCGGAAGGGGTCTTGAACGGGCTGTGACCCGGTCGGGTGACGAACTTCGGCAAACAATTGAGGATGGTGACACTGAAGGGCAACTTGAGCGCTTGGTTCTGCGGGGTTGCTGGAGGATGTTTTTCGGTCTCTGCCTCAATGGAAGATCTCACTGGGCTGGAGGAAGGAACTGAGTTTGCTTTGAAAAACTACAAATACAGAATTTTTTGCAATCAGTCTGGATTTTTAAAAAATGATTTTATCAGAAATCTACGAGTATAAATTAACTTTTCCAATGCAAAAAGGTTTTCCTACACTTATTAACTGAATATTAAATTTACATGTCTGAATTTTATTGTGGAGGCGTAGTTTAGTTTCTTCCCTCGGATACTCTGATAAACGGGAAGCTTCTTTTGTTGTACATATTCATTTTTTTTAAATATATTATTTATTTGTAGACATTATAATATATCGTTTTTTTCGGTTTTGGACAACTAAGGACTGCTTTATATATTGATATAAAATTTTTTAAATAAAACTATAATGACTGATAGTTTAATGTACTTTGTAATGTCAACGTTATGTACTTTCAAATACATAATTATGACAAACAGAAATTTAATTATATGGATTATATTAAAAAATGCAGTCGCATTTTTATTTTTCTTGAATTATAACAATATTAGAACTTAATACAGAAAATAAATTTAAACATCATAAAGTTAAAAAATTATACGGAATAAAAAAAAATTAAATACTAGAATTCGACATTAACAATAAATCAGATAAACGATATTTAATAATTAATTTTAAAATTAAATAAATCACAAAATGTAATTCTCACTAATATATGAAGTACTAGTTATAGATGGTAAATTTTAATTAATTACTGAAAAAAGAAAATGTTCCCTTATATATTTTATAGTTGATTGATTTTATAAATGTTTATTTTAGTTATTAATATACTCATCTGATGAAGTAGCGCGATTCCTACGAAAACGCTAATGATGGTACATAAAAGAGATCTAACTGGCTGGGACAATCTAAAAGGAGAAGAGTCGTAGTAATTGAAACAGTAGTAGAGGGTGCAAAAAAAGAGAGTCCGGAGCTAAAAAAGAGTAAAACTTATAGACAATCTAAAGTAAATGGAAGCTATTCGAAGGTTTAAATGGAAAAGGAGGAAAATGAAAACGAAGATAATGTGAGGAACATGCCTCAGAGCAGATAACGATATATAATATGAATAAACATATATATATATATATACGTACCGAATATATCTAATTAGTTAATTAGTATTATTAGCAATTTTTTTTCTCGGTTGAAGTAAATGTAAAGAATTTTTTTTTTTTTTTTCTATCTGTTGTTATGTGAAAATTTTAATCTGTTAAACATCTAATAAGGTTTTATTGATGATTTTTTTAAAAATCAAACTATATCTTAAAGTTTTTAAACGTTTAATGAAATAAAATTAATAATAATTTATTAGATTCTAAACTCAAGTTAAACTTATGGGAATTTGCTGTTATTGCAAAAGAATCAGTTGCGCTAATATCAAGGATAAAATCAAGCTAGTGTAAAATGTAAAATTCACTTTGAATTTTGCTACAGCTGAATAAGGGAAAATATTGTAATCGATCCAATTTGGGTATATGCGGTTTCATCGGGTCTTGACGTCTTTGGTTTTGACACCTAAGGAACCCAAGAAAAAAAAAAAACCGGATGGAAAATTTCCATCCGGATGTTCGTATGTACGTGTGTGTGTATTTGGTGTCTCATTCTAAATCACCTTATATCTTCAGAACTACTGGATCGATTTTGACTAAACTTTGTCAGATTACTTCTGTATATGGGACATTGATGCCATTAAATTTTCAACTTAAAAGGTCAACGGGATGAGGCTGTACAGCAAGTCACCCTCAGTATCTCACAAGATTTCTCCTAATTAATGTCTTATTTTAGGCACACATATTTGTTAACAATTAAAAAAAATATTTGCAAAAAAAGTTTTGAAACCCCCACCTCAAAAAATGTTCTAGACTAGTCTAAGTGGGTATACTTTTTTCTTTTTGTTTAACTTCCGGGACCACAATTAAGTACATCTTCAGAGGGATGAGATGAATGAATTGTAGCATGTGTGAAAAATGCCCTGCCTGACCGGGATTCGAACCCTGGACCTCCGGATGAAAGGCTGAGACGCTACCCCTCGGCCACGGAAGCCGGTCAAGTGGGTATGCTGTGTCAATATTACTCTCTGTCACCACAAGGAGCGCTAGTGTACCACTGACTTACCGCTGTACAAAAATATATTTAAACGAAATTATAAATATTTTAAATTAAATGGTATGCGTATACTGCGTGACTGGAAAGTCCTATAACTGTGTTACCAGCATTTTTTTTTTTATCATTCACTAGATATTTAATATTACTTTTTTTATAATTAATTTTTTCTTAGGCTTAATTTGGCATTCTTAATCCGTAATTGTTCTAAGGTTGTTATACTTAGTAAATTCCATATTAACTACCATAGTTCTAATATCATCTTGCAGTTAATTCGTCGACCTTCAATTAATTATCCATTATTTTATTTTATTAGTAATTTATATAATTATACATTTTTTAATTCAATACTTTTACGTAAAATATTTAGTTACACTAAAAATTTAATTCAATCATTCATGATTGTAATATAGTCAGATAAAAGTTAAAAAGGAAACAATAAACCATAGAAATTGCTTAACGTTTATTACCACATGAGTCTTTAAGCAGACGTTTTTTATTTAATCCTGAAATTAAATTACTAACTTATTTATACTATGAGCAAGATCAGAACATTTTTTTAATAGAAACCATATGTATAAACAAAAATTAAAGCGGCTGAAAATTTTAGAAAATTTTATTAATGGTAAACAATGAAAATGATATTGCATTAAAAGAGATGTTAAGGTACATATGTATACTTATATAATTCTACGAAATACGTTATGTATTTATTTTTATTTTTTATTTTTAATTCTAAGAAAAAAAAAGAGTTATAAAAATCCCAATAGGTAAATGAATCTGATTAAATCCTCAACGCCTTTTCTGTCAAAAGCAAACAACCATTTAGTTATTTCAGTTTATTAGTTATATAAAACGGTAACTTATGAAATTTTAGATATTACTAGTATTATTTATAGGAAATTCAAATCTTTTTTTCTGAAAAGATTGATGAAAACTAATTCTTCTGAAAAGAATTTTTCTAAAAATATTGATCACAACAGCATTAATTAATCAAGCATGAACTTTGATGTAAAGATGTAATGAGTTATAACAAGGGCCGTCACGCGAAAAAGTTCATGAACTGGTTAGATCTTTATGAACTGGATCTTATTGATATCTTTATGAGCTGGTTAGAGCGACAAAAAAAATCCGATTCTAGATTAATTCTTTGTTTTTAACGATTAAGTGACCTTGTAGTTCATAAACAAAGATCAACATTAAAGCAAATACACATTACAGATTACTTCTTTTTTTTTCCTTATAAGAAGTACAAAGAAGTATTGTAATCATGAAAAATTCAGGTTTTCAGATTTCAACGAAAATATCCATTTTGATCATCCCTGAATCCATTTTGACTAGTTTCGGCGTGATGTTTGTACGTAATTATATATCTTGCATAACTCAAAAACGAATAGCTGTAGAATGTTGAAATTTTGAATTTAGAACTGTTGTTTCATCAGGTTATGCACCTTTCCTTTTGATTGCAATCAACTGAACAAAAAGTGTCCAAAATAGCCAGAAATCGAAAAAAAAAATTCGATTTTTTACTTTTTCTTAACTGCACTAATAAGCCCTCATCACTGAGAACTTATCAATGATATATGATTAGTGGTACTTATTTTTACTGGTTCCACAGTTATAGCAAAATAAAATTTTAATTAATGAAATATTTGCCCTATCTTACAAGAGAAAGCCACATCAGTTCGAATCAGACTTCATCTCTTTTTTTAACTTTTTTTTTTTTTTTTTATTTAAATATATTGATTGTTTAACAATTATTAACCTTTGATTGTAAAAAAATGTTTATTACATTATGTGTTTTATTACATTATATATGTTATATTCCGAGTTTTTTTCTCATTTTTCTGAAATAAGTTAATTTTTTTATACTATTCTCTTTTGTAATCTCTAATCTGATCTCTCTAGATCTCTAATCTAATCTCTTTCCAATTTTTAATTTTCCAGTTATCCAGATTTCGGATTCAGCTTACAAAGATGAATTCGATAATCGGCTCCAATGAATTTATTTATTTTTTGCCTATACTATTATTTTTTTATTTTATATTATTTTTTTTTTATATCACTATGGAGTGTAATCATTTCTTGAACTCTAATTTTGTAATAATTCCTGATGAAGATTTTCCCTCATTTCCCTTGATTCTTTCAAAAAAATCGTATAATCCCCCTTTTTTATTCATGAAGTCAAATCAATATTTCCTAATGTAATCCAGTAAAGTTACTTCTTAATAAAATAAAACAAAGATTGTTTTTTATTTATTAATATTTAAAAAATAATAATTTTTTTATTTTGTAATTATTAAAACAAGATAACTCAAAATTATTATCATTTCAAGGTGTTATAATAATACTATTATTCTTTGGTGGAGGAATCGTATGTTACCTTTCATATGAAAATTTCTTAGATCGAATCCCCCTGTCAGATTAGCTTTTTTCATAGATTGTAAATTTTTCATATCATAGTTTTAAACAGAATCTTTGAACAATTTAATTATTTGCTTAAAAAAAATAATATACCGTTCAGAAATGAAAAAGGTATGAGATTTTTTTAATTTAAATTAGCCATACATTGATTGGCCATTAACCAATGGTATACCGATTACTACCAATTATCGATTATTAAACCAAATATTGATATATTTACCATTTCAATTTCTTTTTTATATATTTATATTATACTGTCTGATATTATTTATTCTATGACATAAAAAATTTGTTTGTAAGTATAACTTCTTTCTAATATATTGAATTAATTAATTCACTATAAATATTTATCTATATTTTTTCATTATTTTTGTTGTAAAAAGAAAAAAAAATTTACTAAAGAAAAAGCAAGTATTGATTGACTTTAAATTTATATTTTAAAGGTAACCCACATTAGTGAAATATGATACTTCAAAATAAACAGTAAACCCTTGTTAATACAACCCTTTAGTATATACCATATAGTATAAAATCATTTACACCTTTCCTAACAGCCGATACAGGTGGTTTTTTTTTTAAATTATTTTCCCAGAAATTATTTAAATATATATATTCAATTCTTTGTAACGATAATAAATAATCAGATTATATTTTAATATCTGTAATATCAAAGAACGAATTATTAATTTTGCGATCTAGTAAACAGATTTTTATTCTATGGAGCTTTTCTCTCATTATATATAATTTGCTATACTAAACTAAAATCCACGACTGTCAACTAATGTTAAATCTTTGTTCAAAGAATTGAATAATGGAATCCGATAAACTGGCAGAGGAAGAAGTGATTTTTAGCTCTTTTTTTAGAATCCGTTTATGACACCCCTCACAGAGTAGGCTAAATAGGATTTTCTTATACCGTTTCTTTGTAGAATTACATTATTTTCGAAAAAAGAAAGAATTTTTTTTTTAGCCAGTACCATTCAGAAGTTATAAACTTCCGCTATAAAGGATAAATATGTCCATAATAAATTTGGTATTTCAGAACAATATATTAAATTTTAATTAAAGTTTATAAATTTAACTTTTTACAATACGCTAAGATACCCGTTCATTCCACAAGAAAATTCTGAATTTCCAAGATCCCTTTTTTTGTATTTCTTTATTATTTTTGGCTCAATAAAGCATTTTATATCTGCAAACTAACGATCAATTTGTATGTAATTTATAATTTCAATTACATTTGAATTTTGTGGATGAAATGTGAAATTGTTAAAAGTTTTGTTCTCTGCATGATTACTTTGTTCAATTTTTGTCTTATTCTTTGTCGGTAGAAAACGATAAAGTTTTTTTTTAGAAACTTTGTAGTTGATTTGAATACTGAAATTTTAGTTTTTATTTATCACTTAGAAATATGAACGGATATTAGGAAATCATTTCTTATTTTTTAAGCTCTTGGATTAGCTGAAAGGAAAACCGAACTTTTTTAATATATTTTTGGAAACATTTTCACACCCGAATTTTTTCCAATTTAATCCTTTTAAATGAGACCCAGAATTGAAATTTCATATGACTTTGGATCTGGTAATATGTCAAACCTTTATTACGACAGTTTCAAATTATATGCGAAGATCAGGAAATATAATCTGAATCCCTTCCAGAGATGTATGTAAGAGAATAACTTAAATTAAAAGTTAATGCCATAATGAATTCCTGTTTAATTTCAGTTATGTATCTAACTCTAGTGAGACCCGTTGAATTTGTAAATAGGTTTACAACCAATTTTTTTGCTTCCATAAAGATGAACACCTAAAGGCAACATCCCTGCCGAGTTCAAGATTTCGTTTATTCTTTTCTCAGCACCTGTTTTTAACCGACCTCTTAGAAATTAATTAAAATACTTCCTGCTTACTTCTGAAATAAGAAGGATTAAAACTTACTTCATTATACTCATAGACTCGTAGTAATGTAACTAACATTATTAGTACTCATAGGAATAACTATATCCAATCTTCTAGGTTAGCTATTTGGTAACTGGGAAAATTATTGATAATTGAAACGATAAGACCTTTCCAGCTTATATACGTAGGTGTGAGTACTTAATCCTTTCAATTAACCACACTTCTCAGGAGTGGTCGACCTGAGATTGTACAAGACTACACTTCGTTCACATTCATACACATCATCTTCATTCATCCTCTGAAGTGATACATTATGGTAGTTCCGGAGGCTAAACAGATAAAGAGAGAGAGAACTTAATCCTGCTTTCATGTAAAGTACTGTCATAAAATACATTTTACATTTTTCTAAAAAAAAATTAAGTGATTTCCGGTACCATGATGTTACAAATCAGCAAATCAAATTCACTGAAATTCAAGTAATATATTTTATCCAACAAAACTCCATTACTTTTTTTTTTCCTTAAGACATGACCATATAATGAACACAATTACTCTCACAGAAAATAACAAGATTGATGCTTTTTTTCTGATACTTTTTTGCATCATAGTTAAAACAGAAAAAAACCAGTTAAGTATAATGAAGCCTGGAACAGATGGGGGTTATATAACAAATTTATCTATTCCAAAACACGATATTATATGAATTCGCTTTCTCAGAGGGAATTTTCTAAAATTTTCATATTTTTCTTTTTAATCATTTTTATTTCGTTCAGTGTGAGTAAATGCTTCAAGACATTTCTTTTTTAAATAATTTATATTTTATAAATAATTTATAAGCATAAATATTTAACCGAAATATTACTGACGGTTATAAAAATTACGCAAAAAATGTATTTGAAACCGGTTTGGACGCAATATAGGAAATAATATTCGGAAAGTAAAGATACAATTAGACGGAAATAAAGAAGGATTTAGGCTAGAAATATCGGGAAATTATATTAGCTATTTTCAAATAAATTTGACATGATAATAGCCTCAGAATTTTTTGTTAACATGAAATATTATACTACTTTATTTCGCAATGTGTAGTTTTATTTATTTATATGATTTATAGAAATCGGTTTAAGTAATATAGACACACTAATATCCTGTCCAGTAAAATATAATTATTATGTTGTAAATAATCGATTTGGCTAGAAATATTTTTTTTTTGATAATGATTCATATATAGCTTCTATTTAGGTAGAATAGGGCACGAATTAGCAGGCTAAATACAGAATAACATTAATAGATGTAAAAAGAAAAATTACGTTAAAACAGAGTAAAAATACGAAAATTATTACACAACTGATGATACCTTAAAGAATATCAAATATTAATCTGACTGAATTCAGAATTAATTGTTTTAAATTGATAAATTTTGTTATTTAACAGAAAACGGTGTGTTTACTTGTATTTTGGATAACGTTCGACATAATCTTAAGAACGTTTTTACCAAAATCTAATACAAGAATCCTTACTTTAAGGATTAAAGCCTTACATTGAGGTATTCATACTTAATTGATTTAGAAAAAAATAATAGTATGAACGTAATTGAAGTTTTATGATGAAGTATACATTTTGTGATTAAAAGTTTATATAGAACAGAAACAAACGTGATTTGAAGTATATTTATACTTCAAACCACTCAAATGAAAAAAAATTATAAAAATAAATTTTGCAAAGAAGTTATCGAACTTATTCTTAAACAGTTTCAATTTTAAACCCTAATTGGTGATAAATTTAAAA
Source organism: Zanna intricata (assembly GCA_010016005.3). NCBI lineage: Eukaryota > Metazoa > Arthropoda > Insecta > Hemiptera > Fulgoridae > Zanna > Zanna intricata. The sequence goes on along the minus strand of JAAAKQ030500587.1, from coordinate 4,476 downwards.
ATTATGGTTTCATTTACAATCTTAATTCTTTTCTTATTTGAAATTTGAGAAAATTATAAAAAATTGTTTTTTAATAAAAAATTATTAGAACTGATTAAAATTCAATTCTGCATTAAGGTGCTATGATACAAATAATAATAATAATTAAAAACACCTTAAACGAGAACATTTTTAGCTTTTGGAACAAAGAGATTAATTGTTAGTTTTCAAAATTTACTCTTTTTACCTCTATAATAAAAATGAAAAAATGAAAATTATTTTATAACGTTTCATAAAAATAATAAAGATAATGATAAAATATTACAAATAATTAGGTTGAAATAGTCCTAAAAGTAAATAAAAATTATTTTTTTGAAAATGAGACTGCTTTTATAAAATTCTATCAAACATTTTTCAATATTGTAATTTTCAGTAGTATCTCTGATAAGTAATTTTTATTATAAGCTAAAAAATATTAACAAAAAAAAATTTGTAGTTTTTTTTAAAAACTTCATATATATATATATATATATATATATATAATTACTGTAAAATCTCACTAATCCATTCAATTTGCTCAAAAATTCAATAAATCGAATATCCGCCTTCTAACAGGGAAGCTGCCACAGAAACAATTATTATATTCGAGTTTACTGTTTTTAAGATATAAAGACAGATCGAAATCAATAAAATGTTACTCTTAAACAACAAATTATAGTATTACTTTTAACAGAAGTGAATTGCAAAAATAGACGAATATAACGTTTTACCAATCCTCTTCTGTTATATGATGTAATCGGAAAAGTATTTTAAGAGTAATTATACTCGTAGTTTTAAAAGCAAAGATTTTAAAGAGCAAATAATTTTAAAACAATTTCTTCAATAATTTAATTATTTCAGATAATACGGAAACACAATTAATAATTTAAATTATTCATTTTAAAGTTATTAAAAGAATATATATTTAAAAAATTCTAATCAAAATATTACGTAGTTATTTTATTAGAAAATTTTATTAGAATATTACTTCGAATTTTTACTATTTTCTTATGAATACAAGTTAATTTTTAATAATTAAGAATTAAAACTTTTGCTGATTAATGTAATCATCTACTTAAAAATAATCGTATTTTTTTTAAAAGAAGCTTGTAAAACAATACCACCATTTTTTAAAATAATTTAGAAGATAAAGAATCGGTTCATAAAATGGATAATTCATAGAAAAATTTTTCATAATATGTTCTAAAGAAAGTTTATCGAAATTTCTTGTTTTTTTTAAGAAAACTTAAGAAGATATGAAATGAAACTTAATTTGTTTCATTAATGCAATATGTTTTTATATCGGATTATTTTATTTTAACCGATTACAATCGCTTAATATTATTTCCTCAGTTAAAATTAAATAAATGTCATATTACCCAACAAATAAATTCATGTCATATCAAAATGAAAATATATATATATATATATATATATATTTTACTCGTGTTTCTTGATTGTTTTTATATATTTGAATGATATATCTGATGATTCATGTGTCTTCTAAAATAAATCGGTTTATTAACTTTCTTTATCAAATTGCATCACTAAAGGCTATATGAAGCAAAAATTCTTTTAATATTAAACTGTTATGCTCTGTTATTATGATTTTTTTTTTTTTTTTTCTTTTTTTTAATTATGAATATTATTTGAAATAGAATATTATTTAATTTTAAATAAAAGATGAAATAAATTATTAACAAATAGATTGTTTTTACTCGATGATGCTTTACGGAAAGAATTGTATTTTTTTTATTTTCCACAAAAACCTAAAACGTTTACACATTTCAAAAAACATTATTAAAAAATTTCCTTTAAATTCTACGAGTAAAACTAAAATAATAGTTTTTAATGGTTTAAATCAATTGAATGAAGTATATAATGAATAAAAAGTTTAAGTTATAGGATTTATTTTATAATGGAAGTTATTAAAAGTAAAATACTTTACGAATATTCTAATTAAATGTATTCTAAAGTTTTTATTATATCCAAAATTAAAAAATATATATACTTTTTATTTCTAAGTTTTTAATGATATTTTTCGTAGTTTTTTCTGTTTATCAGACAAAATAACTTCACTAAATTGTTTATTTTACAAACAATCTTAATCTTATCCGTATAGAATAAGATATTAAGAGAAAAAAAAAATTTATTTTATTTTACAAAATAAGTATATTTTTACTTTTATTTGAGCTTTTTTTTAACGTATATTATTAATTACTATGTCGAAATTACAGAGTAATTTAAAGTTTATTATTCGATTACTTCCTTTAATCAAGTTTTATATTATAAAAAGTAATAAAATTAAAAAAAAAAAATTGTATATAAATAATAAGTAAAATTTCAATCTTTGATTTAATTATGGATACATTTATTAATTTTTTTAAATTAAAAAAAAGAAAAAACTTTCTAAAACACCTGATGAACTATTTTCAGACATCTAAACTGTTTTTAAAAAAAATTAAATACTACTTGTTCTGAGTTAAATTATATATAACTTTTTTTTTTGTATGTTAAAGGGCAGTTTAAACATAAATTTAAAAAACAATGTTTCCAAAAGAAAGTACAGTAATGTACGTTGTCGGTGAAATTTTTCATTTTAATATAATATTAAATACTTAAAAGGATTTTGACATTTCTGGAAAATTTTTATATTTTTTCAAATGTTGTCCAAGTTATATACATTTTTTTTATTTATTTTTTGGAATGTTATTAGGAGTAGAGTAGTAGTAGGAAGAAGTTTTATACTTGCGTAAATTTGAATGTATTCGAATCGCAGCTTACCTGAGCAGCAGTGTGGTACTCATACGGCGTCGCGGCGAGCTCTGAGCGTCCCGACGTTTCAAACTTGTCCCTTCTCTCAAAAACCGCCCCACTCTACCGTCCCCTCCATTTTATAAAATTCAAACGCACACATACAAACGTTTATATAACATATACGTACGTATACTTGTTGCAACCCCCTTACATATCTCCCACTACGACTCATAAATTACTCAATTTGAAGGTAACGTTATCGATTATGCGTCTTAAATCCTCTTAAATGCTAATCGACTTTTCATGTCATATTATTCCTTATCTTGGTTTACATGTTTATGTGTGTATGCAAAAACATGTTGTTTTTATTCGAGGAATAGGGCTGTGTTACGATTTTAATTTTTTTTTACACTATTATCTATTAGTGAAAATATTAACATTGCAACACTACATGTAATGTCATTCAAAATAATGTTAATACAAAGTAATTTAAGATAAATTTGTTTATATTTTTATGCAGTATTATTCTCATAGATTAATATTCGTTGAAATTTTACTTATTATTTATATAAACTTTTTTTTTTTATTTTATTATTTTTTTATAATAAATAGATTTACAAAAAAAATATATATATAAATAATCGAATAATGAACTTTAAATTATTCCATAATTTCGATATACATTTAATAAAATACTTAAAAAAAGCTCAAATAAAAATATATTTCATTTTATAAAATAAATTTTTTTTTTCTTAATATCGTTAAAAATACATAAAAAAAGGATTCTTTTTAATTTTGGATATAATATACATTTTACAATACAATTAATGTATTCGTAACGTATTTTATTTTTAATAACTTTCATTACAAAATAAATCCTATAACTTAAACTTACTTTTTATTCATTATATACTTCATTCGATTGATTTAAACCATTAAGAACTATTATTTTAGTTTTATTCCTAGAATTTAAAGGAAATTTTTTAATAATGTTTTATGAAATTTGTAAACGTTTTAGGTTTTTGTGGAAAATAAAAAAAATAAGACCAAATTTTTCCCCTAAAGCATCATCAAGTAAAAATAATTTGTTTTGTTAATAATTTGTTTCATCTTTTATTTAAAATTGTATAATATTCTATTTCAAATAATATTCATAATCTTTTAAAAATCATAATAAAAGAGCAAAACAGTTTAATATTAAAAAATTTTTGCTTCATGTAGCCTTTAGTGATACAATTTGATAAATAAAGTTAATAAACTATATTTTACAAGATTTTAAAAGACATACATCATCAGATATATCATTCAAATACATAATAACAATCAAGAAACATGAGTAAATATATACATATTCATTTGGATTAGACATGTAATTATTTGTTGGGTAATATGACATTAAGGAAAAAATATTAAGCTATCGTCATGGGGTAAAAGATAAAATAATGCAGTATAAAAGCATACATCTAAAATATAAAAATCATACAATGTAAAAACATTCATCATGGCGCAATAACTTGACTCCATTAAATACATACGAGGGTAATATTATCCGCAATATAGTTATAAAATTTTATTGTATCAAATAGGAAACTTACAAGTACATCATTTTTCAACATAGTCCCCCTGCTTTTCAACGCACTTGGTCCATCGTTGTACAAGCTTCCTGATGCCCTCATAAAAGAAGATTTTCGGTTGAGCTGC
>JAAAKQ030500576.1:0-16904 GCA_010016005.3 Zanna intricata | reverse complement strand
TTTCATAATTATGAACACATATCATGCTACAATACAATCCTACAAAATTATTTTTATCAAAATATATATATATATATTTATATATATATTATTAACAAAATACTTTTAACATCTTTATTAAAAATTTATCATTTATGTTATTTAATATTTATCACACACTGCATTTTTATTAGGTATATTTCAATGAATTTGAACAAAATTAAAACCTGAGCTTAAGCATAATTGTAGAGGGTGAATCAAATTTAAACAGTAATTTTGCTATTTTATGCTGGAAGCAGTTCTAATCTGGATGACGGTTAATGTTTGGGGGAACCACCTTAGTTAGCTTCTCCGGTCTGGTTTGATGTCAATTCAGCTATGAATAAGAAAGAGGTTCCATCGTCTGTTGCAGAATGTATAATCTTAAAAATTTTTTAACTGATGAAGTTATTAAAATCGTGAAAATTTTAACTTGTTACTCGAGGTACAGTTTGGGGATGCTACTTTGTCCCATTTTACATTATACATGTGCCAGACAATTTAAGGGTGGACGAGAAAATGCAGAAAATGAAAGTTATGATTGACGTCCGAGGTTAAGTCTCACATCTGACAACATCTATGCTGTTCGAGAGCTTATCTTAGTTAATCGCTGGTTCATATTGAAGAAACTGCATCAGAAGTGGGTATGAGCTGTGAGAATGCTCAATCTATTATCACTGATCATCTTGGCTTTAAAGAATTTAGTGCTTGATCAGTATTTTTGAATGAAAAATCAAAAACAGGTTAGGTTGAAGATCTGTGAGAATCTTCTGAATCAATTTCAACAAGAAGGGGATGATCTTTTGAGGCACATCGCCACATGTGATGAGACAAGGGTCCATCATTACAGTCTGGGGTTAAAAATGGTGAAGAAAGGATAAGGGCTGCCCAGTGACGGCCCAAATCTGTCTGTCAGCCATAAAAGATCTTGCAATAATTTTTTTTTTACTCTAGGGGAGTTTTATTCATTGATTTTCTCCACAATCAAGGAATGTTGAATGCGGCTTACTATTGCCAGCTGCTACAACAAAAGCTGCCTACTGAAACAAAAGACTAGGTATGCCCATCAGAGTTGTCAATTTCTTCAAGATTGTGATGGCATTGTGCCAGACTGGACACTGCAATTTTGACAAGGAATAAATTGGAAAAATGCCCTGGAAACTCTCGACCACGCTCCAGATTTATCCCCCTGTGTCTATTTTTTGTTTGCGCCCTTGAAAGAATCGCTTGGAGAACAATTTGAAAATAATGAAGACATCGAGGAGTGCATGCACAATTGGTTGATGACTCGTTCTCAAACTTTTTATGAACAAGGAATATTCAAGCTTTCAAATGTTTGGAAAAAGTGTGTAGATTGTGCAGGAAAACCAAACAGAGAAATAATGAAGGTACGGATTGTATATATTATTAATCAATAAATTTATTAAAAAAAAAAAAAAAAAAAAAAATTATTGTTTATATTTGATTCACCCTTATATCATATGTTTACTATTGAGAAGTGTCTGCAATGATTTAACAAATAAAAGGCATCCATCTAAGAAGAAAAGATGATTTGAAAAATCTATATACAAAAACTGACTAAAATTAATATTATTTTTACTTATAAATATGCCTAATTAAAAAAATAAATATATACTTGATTAACGCTAACTTCTAGGATTTGGTAAGATTCGTTTAAACATATAAATTGGATATGTATAACTCTCATAGACTAGCAATAGAAAAATCAGAACATTTAAAAAAAATATTATATATCTAAATCTATTGAAACATAAATCTAATTTTACTTATCAGTACTGTACATCATTATTGTTTTGCTAACACCAGCAACTGCTAGTTGCATTCTACACAGTTTACAATAATGTTTTATGCTTATCTCTCATACTTTATCATTATATAATTTCTAGTCTTAATCATCTAAATCTGCAATACATCTTATTTAATTAAATAGGTTAATTAACCTATTTGGCAACAGCAAAAGCTTATTATTTATAAATATTTTATTCAGTGTTGAAAATTGTAATTGATGTTGTATTGTCATAATGACTTGAATGGATTAATTTTAAAAAAAAGCACTGAAGAGTATACCTGAGATTCAGAATATTCTTTATTTTATAAGAATATCAGATTAACCCTAGAATGGTATGACATTTTGATTTTTCTAATGCCAAATTGTATTTTACTAACAGAGTTTGTAATGGCTGTACTGTGCATCATAGCCAACTCACCCCCTATTTTAAGGAGGTCAGTGTACTGTAAGAACATTGTCGAAGGTTGTACTTGATCGCAGCAACCATGTTTAGTATTTTTCTTAATGAAATATTAGTAATGTAATTTTAATATCATTTTAAAAATCAGTTGCCCTGAGTTTTACGACTGCAAACTAATGATTTAACTTTTATAAAAAAAATATTATTTGTTATATGAAGAGGTTTTTTAGTAGTTCAGTATGTACATGTTAATAGTGCATTTGAAGAATTTCAAATAGGAATTATTTTTGTTGTAGAAAATGTAAAACAAAATCATGTTTTTTTTTTTTATCTTTCACAATGATATTACACTCATCTGAAATAGAGAGGGTAATTTTTGATGATGAAAGTGATACTGATGAGGGTAGTGTTAGTGAGGAAGAGGATGACATTTTTGTTTATTCTAATATTGATGAATACAAGCCATTTCGAAGGTATTTCTTCCAATCAGTATGAAATTCACCCTGCTAAGAAAAATCGTAAACAATCAAGGCAGATTCCAGTTGCTTTACAAGAAAATGTTCCACTGTATATTATATACCAGATCTTTCAACTGAACTTACAGACAATCTGTCTACATCAAAACAGGCAACTTCATATGTTTTGGATCAAGAAAAAGGTAGACCTACATTTACAAATATCAAATCAGAACGATAACTAAACCTTGCTCAAGTTGTGTTACCAAAGGTCAATTTAAGATTCTTAAATCTAAAAAAAATGCTAGACTCAGGAATTTGAACAATGGGGGATACACCAACTCGAGTCCCCAATCCTGCTGGTTCTATTGCATTTGTTGGTATATTTGCTGCTTCAGATGCCTCAGCTCCAAGCAGTTCTTCAGTTTCTGTAGCTGCTCTTACTTCTGTTGTTAATTCCATTTCTATTGGCACATCGTAGGACAAATGGCACGCTTGTTCCTCAGATTGTAAAAGGTAAAAACAGATATTCCTGGATGAAAGAACTTCCTTCCAGAACAAGGGCTGCAGTAAGGAATATCGTCCTTGTAGATCAATGTTCGAAAATTAATACTAACTTTATAAAGCTGCTTTTGCAATCATTTCATTTGTATGTCTGAAGACATTATAAATAAAATTTTAACCCATACCAATGCCGAAATACTAAATAAACAGAGTAATTATAATTCCCTGCAATTCTCAGTTGGTCTCTCTCTCTTGAAACTAACTCTTGAAATTAAGGCATTATTAGATATTATAATTTTTGGTCCCATTCACAAAGACAATCACTTCAATTCAACAGAATTATTTAATATTACAAAGTGGATTTTTATATAAAACTTTATCATTGACTTTTTAATTTCAATGATACGACAACCCACGAGAAAAAAACAACAGAAGGTTTGCACTGGAAAGAGAGATGTGGGAAGACTTTATTTCATCAAAAACACAAAACTATTAACTAGGATGAACAGCTCTTAGCATTTATTAGATTTTTCTTCAAGATTAATATCACCAAAAAACTCACGAAATTTGGGATTAAGATAAATGATATGTATTGTGTTAAAATATATGCTAATTGCTGAACCCTACTTAGGAAAACAATCCACATAAAGACACCTGTTAGCGAGCATTATGTGAAAAAACTAACAATACCCTTTCATAAGTCAAACTGGAACTTAACAATGGACAATGAGTTTAAGAGTATTCTGCTAGTTAATAGTTAAAGAAACTCCATATAATGTAACACTTGGGACTAAACAAACCAAAACTTCCACCATACATGACTGTAAAAAGACAGCAGCACTGGGAGATGCAAGATTTTTATTTAATTGTACAACTACACTTTTATCAGCAAAAGTAAAACCAACTAAAGTTGTATAATGGTATCAACAATGCAGGAAGGCAAATTAATTAACCAGTCAACTGGAAAGTCTGCAATTATTAAAATTTATGAGACAAAGGGAGGAGTTGACAGCTTGTCCAAATGGATGATGCCATGTTTTGCTCAAATAAAATACATAAAAATTGTCCTTGTGCTTGTTTTATGGGATGCCAACATAACAGCTGTTAATGCTTATATTGTTTTCAGTAGAAAAATTACTCTAAAGTAGGCAGTTAAATGTTTAGAAAAGTTTTCATGGAGGAATTGTACAAGGGACTAGTGCCACCATGGCTTAAAGAACAGCTCAAACAAATATCTCTATAACAGTCAAGAAGAACTATTATACTATCAGTTTTGAAGAGTCGATAAACCTCGGCCAAACGCTGTAACTGAGAAAAAGAGAACATTGTGTAATTTTTCCCTTCACAAAAAATAAAAATGATTATAAACCAATGTGTTAAATGTTTGAAAACATTTTGCTCAGAGCATCAAGGAGAAATATTAAAAGAATGTATTGAAAACCAGTGAGATTTGCCCAACACTCTGCATGACCCAAGTCCAAGAGACTAAAGGATCTATTCTACGAAGATTATCAAAAGAAATTTTATTGTATTTCCTATATTTTTTTCAACTTACATCTTACAAAAATGCTTTATCACTTTCATTCTGCTTTATCTTTTTTGATGAGATTTTTGTATATTATATTTATACTATTATAAATTTTATTTTTATATTATGTTGAAATAACAGATAATAAATAACATAAATTACAAAAATTACAAACACTTGTAAGAACATTATATGTAAATCAAAAATATAACATTTTTTATTTTATCATAAAAAAATACTAATGTAAAAAAATAACATTACAAAAATAACATAACATAACATAAGTTATACCATTCTAGGGTTAAACAATTGTTTCATTATTGTTTAAACAACTTATAAGCACTATTAATCATACAGCTGATCTATGTTTCAAAAGCATTGATAAAAAACTTTAGTTTTTGATAAGTATATTTGTGCTTCTATTAATATACTAAATGTAATTTAATCTAATACTTTTAATTGATAAATATCATTTATAAATAACAGTTCTTGATAGTTATTGGTTCTTTTCTTTTACATGTAATTCACAAGTGAAAGATATCCTTACACAAACTTAATTTAAATTCTACCGTAAGTTTAAAATAATAAAAATAGCTATTTTTAAATGTTTACAAAAATAAAATATAATGGTACAAATAAATGATATTGAGCACCATAAAATATTTGATTTATTAATAGTGAGAACATAGTAGAGCTTTGTTAATTTCATAATTGATGTGTCTTAACAATATATTCTAAATTACTTAATTCTATTAGTGTAATGATTTTTATTAATGTGTACTGTGGATAAAAAAACAGCTTATACAGTATACTGATCTATAATAGTGAATCATTTCATTTATACATTTCATTTTTTTTTTGCTACACTAATAACTTTTAATATAATGAAAAAACTTTTATTTTTTGATACACAATATTGAAATGCAATATAAAAAAAAAAATTATCAGACTTACTAAACAAACAAACTGTTTTTAATTTATTAGAAAAATGTAGTAAGGTATATGAATTACAGGAATCTGCTCTTTTTCTGAAATAAATCTATTAATAATTGTAGTGGGAACTATCAAATTTCTTTATTAATTGTATTTCTGAGGTTTTAAATAAAATTTAAAACCTTATATAATTTTTTAAATGTTAAAATAATTAGGCTATGCACCGACAGATGACCATAAAAATAACATTTTATCTGAATTAAGTGAACAAAATAAAATTTAAATTTAAAGGTTTTTCAGTATACTGCTTACATAAAATATTTGTGGGAAAGTTATATTCTTTAAATATTCTAGTAATGTAGCCTTCAGTATTTTTATAGACTAATTTACATGAATAAATAAGCTCTAAATATTTCTTTCTTTTGTAAACGGAAAAGTTTTCAAGGTAACTTGTTAGTCAGTTTAAAAAAATTCTAAAGACCCATATGTATATAATATTTATTTAGATTCAGAAAATTATTACAACCCTAATTCAGTCTTCATTACAATTTTGTACAATATATTATTTTAATCTAAAGTAAATAATTTTCCTTAATATATTTAACCATAATATACAATAATTAATATGTACAATTTTTCAACTCAATTTATTTATATAATTAAAGTGCATTTATTAATTTATGTTTCTATATATTAAATGTGATACAATATTTCCTACATACCATAATTAAGAAATTCATGGATATTTTCTGATTAACACAATATTGCATTAACTTTCTTTCTATTCGAATTAACAAGTTGACTCAAAATATTTTTTTTTTTTTTTCTTTTTTTTTACATTACATTATGTTTCTTTTATTACATTACATACACTACAATTAATTTTATAAATAAGAAAAATATACCACATGCCAAAAATAAAAACTAAAAAAAAAATAAAAATTGCATGCATAATTAACTAAACGCAGGGTGTCTGGTTCACCTCATTTGGTATGCATCTGGGAAATTATATAATAATCTGTAATGTGCATTATCCAACATTGTTAAGTGGTCAAAAGTTTATTGAAATATTTTTATTAACCAAATTTTTTTTCATAATTATCTATAGAAATCAGTATTCTGATTTCTGAATGTGCAAACAACCCACAAGTATCAAATGAAAAAAAAAAAAAGGTTTATTGGAAAGAATTACTCATTTAACAGCTATCATTATTATGAAGAAATTTCAGTTATTTTTACATAGAGTAAAAAACACATAAAAGGCATTTTTTTTTTTATTATATTTCAGTAGTAGTACATAATAATTTTCTAACTTATTGGCCTATTAGATGCCCTGAGAATATAGATAGGTCAAAATTTGAAAATATAAACTACCTTACTGGCACTTGATGAAGCCTGATTTGTATCAATTATAGACTCTACTATAATATAGGCATTGTTCTTTCAAGTGGTATTAAAAGGCACTAGACTTGACATCATGAGTGAAGTCCATTTCATTATAGAATCTTTTTACCTTTCTTTTTCTGTTTAGCCTCCGGAACTACCGTAAGGTATTATTTCAGAGGATGAATGAGGATGATACGTATGAATGTGAATCATTACAGAATCCCATGAGCGCACAAATGCTCATGTTTGACATTTAAGATGTAAATTAAATTGTCATTTAATACCTTCATACAATGAGGAATGAATTATACCTTCATGTGTAAAATAATTATTATTGTAGCTTGCTTTCATTAATTTTAAGTGAATAGAAAGTCAAAAAATTGCAAAAAAAACTGCAACTATAAGTCACCATGGTACTCTTTTAAGACAATTTCATACCTTTGTAAGCCTTAATAAAATTACTACAAATGGCTGTTAGTAGTAATTTTATTAACGGAACATAAAAGCAATATCTTAAAAAAATCACAAGCTTACTTTACAGTTACGTGTAATGAAAATTATTACACTGTCAAATGTTACATATTGTTATGAATTACAGTGATAAATACATCACTAGTTTTACTTGTTATAACTCTATGATAGATTAAAATTATATTTTCACAGTATAAATATATCTATTTACATAATATATATATTTAAATAAGTTAATACATTAGTATTCCACTTTGCTACTAGTGATTACATAACATAATTATGGGTTAGTGCTCTTACACTGGTACGATAGTTGTTACACAAGTAAGGTGTAAATTGTTCCCAATAATTCATTCAGTATTAATATATAAATGTAGTTTAGTTTGCAATTACTTCAACAATAATTCAGTGTTAAATTATTAATTTTGTTTACATTTGGATAATTTTATCATAAATTAAAAAACAAAAAAAAAAAAAACTAAAAATAAAATATAAAACAGTTCTGCATAAAAATATAACAAAAAAAATTTTGCCTGGCAATAATAAAAGCATAAAATTTCAATGTAACGTCACTATACAAAACTGTGAACTTCTTAGATTAAAAGAATATCACAAATCACTTTAAAAGATGTTGTGAAAAACCAACAAAATATGAGAAAAAACAATACAAAACTAAACAACACTAATAAAAAAAAAATTATAATCCAAAGAATATTTCACAGATTAAGTTCTTTAAAGAATTAAATGAAGGATTCAATAAGGAATGAACACTTTTCATTCCTCTTGAAATTATGTAGTAAATTTAAATAAAACATTTCCTGCAGCAAAAACTCTGCACAAATTTTAATTAGCTTAACGATATATACACTTATATTGTTCTTTAATTTTTATTTACAAAAAAATATCAAAATAACAATTTACTCAGCCCACGAGGCCTGTTACAAATCTAAAAAAAAAAAAAAAAAAAAAAAAATAAGAAAACTAGTAATTCCATACTAAAAATAAAATAACTACTGTTTGTTTATTACAAGGATGCCAAATAGGATACTGTTAACATCAGTTGTTTTCTAAATAAAAATATATCAAAAGCTTGAGAAGTTATACTCACAAGCTTTTTAATATATAGAATTATTGGGTTTATTTTGAGGTTAACCTAATTCTTCAAGAGTATCTAAAATTATTCATTTATTCCTTTAAAAAGTAATCTATCAAAATTAACCGCAGAACTATTGCCCATTAACTATCTCCCAATTTGAAATATGGATGACTAATGTAAGATGAATAATATAAATGAATAATATAAATATAGATGAATAAGATGAATGATATAAAAATATAACTTTTATTGTAAATGGTGAAATTTAAATAGCTGGTTATGTATTATTTAGTATGAGTTTCTAGGATCACTTTATTTATTATAAATGGTATAAAAAAGTCAAATTCTCTGTTAAAAAATGCACATTTAATCTAAAAATGTTTATGTGTACATCCATGAAAAATTAAATATGTGATTGGTGAGATATAACTATACACCTTATTATGAACTACTAATTAAATTTCACATTTTAAATTTACTGCTAGTAAAGTTATTACACTTAACATGTGTTAAATAATCGTTACAAAACTATACATTTTAAATCTATTTATTACTGATCCTTTCAGGCAATTAAAAAAACTATTTATTTTTACCCATGAAATAGTCCTTTTACCGATTCCCGATATGGTCTGTATAACAAACATGTTGGTATACAGCAGTGCGAGCATTTTTGAATCGTTCATTGGATTTTGAATAGACAGAACTATTATGATGTCAATTTTTTACCCAGTTAATGTTGCTGTTTTGATGATAATTTTGTCCTCACAATCCATTTCCTAATTAGTTCGCACTGCAAAGATACAAGTTGGATATTTTTTAAGTTACGGGTTCGGTGCTTAGTAAGGAGTAGACCTAATAAAAAAAGTCTAAATGCCAGTATTTGACCCTTGCTAGTCAACAGAATTTTGAATAATAAAATGCAGAGTCAACATAGTTTTTTCAATGAACTCTGTACAAAATATTGACATTAAACTTAAACTTTCATCAATGCAAGATTCAGGTAGTCCTAAAGGATTTTGATGGGAGTAACTCGATGGAACACTTTTTGATAAAATATGGAGGATAAAAAACTTTTATAATATATGATGAAGCATACTTTATGAGAATAGTTACTTTAATAAATAATCAAAACATTTTCTACTGGGTTGTAGAAAATCTCTCGACTACTACTACATCAGTGAAAAAATGAAAGTGTGTTGCTTTGACATCGAAAGGAATAATTAATGGGTGCTACAGTTTTAGAAAATTAAAATATCTGTGTAGCTACTATGACTTAAATGTGATACACCAATATTATTAAATTTTTCTCAGTTGATGAACATGGTTTTAGCAGTCTGCGAGTCACAGCTCATATTGCAAAAATATCAATTATCACTCCACAAGTTCTCTTTGGAAACAGCATCATCTTCTGGAAGAGTAACACAGTTTGGTCTATGAGATCATTTATTTTTAATGGTTTTTTTAACAGTTTGCTGGACTGGGTATGTATTCTGACTCTTGTCATATGCTCTTCTATCGCAATTATTTTGACTAAATTGAACTGTGCTACAGGATTGTAAATAAAGATTTCTTTCTTTGCATCTATTACTTTACACATAAATAAATTCTTACTAGAAATAGATCTTAACATTTTATTTTGATCTATCTTTCTGTGAATTAACTGTTTCCTCGTTTATCTTGATTATTTTTAGTTATGTATTTGTAGATCCAGATTTCCAACGAATGTTGCCTGTAAAATTTTTTGTGTTATGTAAATACTTTTTGCAAACTCTAATTACAGATGTAATAAATTTGTATGTAATGTATTCTGTAAATATTTTACTTCTGCACTGTATAATTATATTATTATGCAATATAAACTGAAAAAGAAAAAATGGTTTGGGAACTTTTAATGTAATATAATCTTTAACATAATATACACATTTTATGCACAATTTATAAAAATCCCTTGAAAATGGGGGAAAAACATGAAAATAAAAAATGTTATTAAAGGATTAAAAAGTAAAAATGATAATAAAATGCAGTGGTTAATATTATACCAACCAAAAAGTGACAGAAAATTGGACAATATAAAATGGCATAATAAAAAAATGAGGTAAATGTTTTTTTTGCAGCTAGACTGTAATTTAACACACCATCAGACTAAAAAAACGGCATCATATAATAAACAAATAAAACTAAAAATTATTTAGAAATTACATAATACTTCATTAACAAACAAATAGCTAAGAACTAAATATTTAAAAAAATCAGTTTAATGATGATGGCCTATGTTTTTTTATGTTTAAATTTACACCATAAAAAATCAAAATTTTCCACAAACTGTTTAACGAGTTGTTCTTGTGATGTTATCATTAAATTATCATCATTCCCACATATTGCTTGTAAAGTCCAATTAAGTGATCCATTCATTAATATTTCCTTATCAATTACAACATACTTGTGGTGCATAATGTACGATGATTCACGCATTCGTACTTCAATACCTACAACATAAAAATATGTTAAATTATGTTCAATAAAGAAATTTACTATTATTATAAGAATATGTTTGAAAACATTATATTTATAAAGTATACATCCCGTGAATTAAATAAATGATAAATGAATAAATAAAATATTAAGTAATTTAATTAAGAATCCCATATAATAGTAAATAATCTATCTGTGAAAAGTTGTTCTGAATGTTTTTTCAGATGTCATCGTTATCCAACTATGTTATTTATGTTACATAAATGATTATGTACTAATAAGACTGGGAGAGTTTAAGACTGAGAATTTGTGTGTATTAAACATACTGTGTAATTTTTTTTTTAAAAACCAAATGTATTTAGAAAGTGAATTGTTAAATAAAAAAATGGTATCATTCTGATCAATGTGTAAAACTCTCACAAACATGACAATAGAAACAAAAAAAACAAGTATAATAAATTAGACATGTATAACATTTTTTGCTAACCTCGTTTTCTAAATTCATTCATTTTTGACCCAGTAGACAATGACATATCACAATCTGTTATTACACGTACGTAAACTCCTCTTTTAAAAGATGAAAGAATACTATTACACAAATCTTCACATGTTAGAAGATACAGACACACATCTAATGTTTTTTTGGCACCTTCAATATATTTTATCATTTTTCTGTAAAAAAAAAAAAAAAGTCGCAGTTAACACAATATAAAAAACTGCACAAAAATATCACACAATTGACAAAACAGAAGATAGGTCTGATTCAAATCAGAAATAAACTGGATAGTAAGCAACAAGGTGCCATTTTGGCTTTAATTCTCTTCTTATCTAACTTGATGGTGGTCTGATAAGTGATGATCGTGCTGGTTTGTTGATAGTAGGGCTCACATTTCCAACAATTATTTCATAATTTCCTTTGCTATTAAAATAGGTAATTCTAAGCAATTAGCTTGATCAATTTAATTTTGGTCATACATTAATATTACACAATAGATATGCTTAGGATCAGGAAAGCACTATCTAAATTCACAAAGCAAGTTTGGGCAGTGGGTGACCCATGCAAGGTCAAATTCTGCACTGTGTTATCAGTACTCTAGTCAATTAGCTATCAGTTTTGTTTGCTATCAAGACCTCTTCAGATGCTAATCTGTTCTGTGGAGGGAGGTTACAGATAAATTACCAATGTATGGCAATACTTATTAACACCACCTTATAGAATACCAGGCCAAATTTATATTTAAATGCAAATATAATCATTATAGAGAGAAACTGTACCATATGTTCTGTGTTATCAGTCATGCGTACAACAGATAATAACCTTCAGAGTACTTTCATTTATCTTCAATGGCTGATTCCAAGTTTGACTCTTGACAGCTATTAAGATTAGTTTATGGTTTATTCTGCTCTCTACAAAATTCTAACAGTAAAGCTAAACTCTTTCTAAAGAACAGGTTAGCACCTGAACAGGTCGCTATAACTTGCAAAACTAATTGCTAATTGACTAGAGTACTGATAATGCAGCTTAGACTTTGCACAGTTCATTTGCATCCAAATTTACTTTCTCACATTTAGATCTTATGTTTTCCTGATCCTATCTTTTATAGTACATTAAAGTAGAAAAAAACTTTTTGTTGATCAAGTAATTATTCAGAATTGCCTTAAAATGCATGCAAAAATGTGTCTGGGATTGTTATAAATTAAAATACACAAATAATCTTAAGAACTTCAAAATACAGATTTTTGCAGATAATGTTTACAAACGATCCTAGTGTTTTAATTTCAGCTTGCCATGTTATCCTATAGTATCTTTGATGTGATGAACTTAAATTATTAAGTTTTAAGTAATTCCTATTAAAGGATTCACTGCTTGAATTTTCATATAAGAAACAGGGTTGGGGAAAGATTTTCAGGTGATGTCTGTTTTATGTAATACATAATAGTCGGTGGGCTCCCAGATAGACAATTACCTCTTTCATTCTTCAAAATTTACTAAATATATAAGAGAAACATACCATTTGTTTAAAATCTTATGTGCACTTTAATTCTATAATGAACTATGTGATTAAGGTAATGTAGTAGGCACATAATGATTAGAATAGACAAAAAAAAAAACCTTTGAATAATACTCAACAAACATATGTAAAGATTTCTTAAAGAGGAAAGAACTGTTTATAACTTATATTTGAGAAATTGTATTTTTACCCTTTGCAAAAAGTATAAGTAATTTTAAAGCAGTTCATAGCAAACACACAAATCCTGTAAGACATGGTCACTTCTTGAAAAATATTAAAAAAAAGATTAAACCATACATAGCAAAGGAGTCTTGGAATGTTACATTAGAATTTAAAAAATTATTTACTACCACGCAGAAAGTGCTTTCTGTGGTATTGAGCAGGCAATAAAAAGTGGCATCGATCAACTAGTTAAAAAACTAACAATTGTGGGAATATATTGACTACTTAAATGTGTTTCACAGTAGTGTGAAGAAGGTGAATGTATGTTTCTAAAGCTAGTTTGAAACACTAAACCACTATAAAGTACTCACAGTTAAATGAAACGCTCAACAAATTAATAAGATTTACTCACGAAAGAAAATTATAAGCACATCCATTCTGATGGCAAGGTTTTCTAATGTTTATATGCTTTCTGCAAACAGCTCTGTCGCCTGTGAAAAACAGTACTTCATTTATTTCTACTTTACCATTATGATCTTTTTTTTCTTCAGCTTCAAACCTTCTTTTTAAAGCTAAAGTTGAAATGACGGCACCAAAACCAAGGCCCAGAAGTTTCAGATAAGGAAAACTGTTAGTTTCAATTAAAGACATCCTTTATGAACACAACGAAACTTGTTTTAAAGTGAAAGTGTCTTATCGAAACTTATCCGTAATATTTAACTAAAAATGAAAGCACTATTAACTCTTTTAAAAACTCTTACAGGTATTAAAGGGGAGAATAATATTTTACTAATTGAAAATCTGAATACTGCAGTATCTATAAATGTATCATTCACATAACCTCGCAAAACACACCTGACGTAATATAGTCTCTAACTTTAGTACAGCCAAACTACAAAACATAAATTCCCGAGAGATGTAAAATAAATTGAATGGGATTATTTTTATAAGTATGATTTTTTTAAACAACCAGTAACTTCTTAAAAATTAATACCTAAACGCATTATTCTTATAAGTATTTCTGTATTCATACTTTAAAATATAGTGATTTACCAAGCAGGTAATGCTTTACTGTAGCAAAATAAGTATTTTGTTAAAAGTTTAACAAGTTCCCGTTATACAAAAAAAAAAAAAAAAAAAAAAAAAAAAAAAAAAAAAAAAAAAAAAAAAAAAAAAAAGATAATCACTTGGTGGGATTTGTAAAGGGTTTTAAATTAGGAAACAGAAACATTTTTAAGCTGTTTGTGGAAGCATCAATTATTCGTAATTATACATGAAGAAACCACTAAATGATTATGTACTGGAACAGGTATTTTGGTCAAATATTTTGTTGGTTTTGATGAACCAAATATTTTTGATGAATTTTTAGAACTTTGAGGAATAACCTACGAAATTTATTGGTTTTTTATGTTTCTAAAATATGTTTCACAGCAAACATACCTTATTTTGATCACATTGCAACCTAAGAACAAATTGTAACGGATCAGATAGTATCGTAAAACGAGGCACGCGGGGTGATTTGATACACTTTCTCTTTATCTGTTTAGCCTCCGGAACTACCGTAAGGTATTACTTCAGGGATGATGTGAATGAAGTGTAGGCTTGTACAATCTCAAGTCGACCACTCCTGAGAAGTGTGGTTAATTGAAACCCACCCACCAAAGAACAGCGGTATCCACGGTCTAGTATTTGATACACTAGGGTGAAATGATACAAATCACTAATTTTTGTTTTTTTGAGGTCTTTGCTCAAAATGTCTGATTAAAGTTAGTTTCAAAGCGTGATTTTTTGATAAGCTGAAGTCATTTAGGTTTTAAGGTTATAAAGTTATTTATTTTTTCTTCCGAGCCACCGTTAGGGATTTAGTTAGAGGATGGAGATGAATGATTTGTAGCGTGTATGAAACAGTTGAAAATTACAATTTTTGTAGCGTGTGAAAATGCCATGCCTGACCGGGTTTCGAACTCGGACCTCCAGTTAAAAGGCCGAGACGCTATGACTCGCGCCATGGAGGCCGGCAAGGTTATAAAGTTGTAATTCTTTAACTCCTAGAAACTTTGTTTGTTAGTTTGAACTTGTTGTCAACATCATTTTTTATTTTTTTATAAAAAGGTAAGTGATAATTTAGTATCGATGACATACCATTACATGTTTTTTTTTTTTTTTTTAATTTTAATCATACCAGCAATTTACTCTGGCATGCCAACATACTTAATAAATACAATACAATTTATGTTTTTAGATCAAATGCCATGACCAGATTTTATAGAAGGTTTCCAGGAACAAAATCAAGGAAACTTATATACAATAGTAAAAATATGTTAGTGATGTTTAATCAGAGAAACTAACTTAGAGATGCATCTTGAAAATATAGAATTGATAAAATTAAAATATTTAGAAAATGAAAATTAGTGGAGTGTTTCCGTACAGTATTGTAAATTACATTGAAATGAATTTAGCAGAAGATCCAGACAGCAAAAAAGTTATTTGTCAAAGAGGAGACAAAAACACCCAGAAAAAGTAAATGACTGCGAAATTTGCTCATCTGTCTTGTTTCCTTTACTATGGAAATGGCCAGTTGCTGCTCATATATGTTGTTTATAAAGCAGAAAACTTGTACAACTCTTGGCATACAAAAGGTCCAAAGGCGGCCTGCTACTCTTAATACTGCTACTTTTACTGCTTGAAAAATGGATGGTATGACCAAAAACATTTTGAAGATTGGTTCTTCCTTATTGCTCTTCCGTATTTTCAAAAACAACTAGGTCCAAAAGTTTTAATTGGTGATAACTTGACAAGCTACTTTTCAAATGTTGTAACAGCTTGCATTGGAAACAACATTTCTTTTACAATGTTGCCTAAGCATTTTATCCACCTAGCCTAGCCATTTGATGTGGTTTTTTGACCTCTCGGATGTAGATAGCAGTCTTTTACAACAATGGAGGGATCAAGGTAACCGAGGTACATTAAACGGAATTCATTTTCCTCCTATGGTAAAAAACGTTTTTATGGAATCAGCAATAAAGCTAAAAGCAACATTAAAAATTGCTTTATAAAAAACTGGGATTGTGTCAGTTGATTGCCAGCAAATCTTGAATCAGCTTCACAACAAAAAAAATCCTGCTCATGTTCAAGAAAATATAGTTAACATTATGTTGGATCTACTGTGGGAGCTGAGATATGGAAAGGAAAATCTGAGAACAAGAACATCTAGGAACAAGCTTGAAATTGTACCACGAAACGTGTACAAAACATTGATCATAGTGAGTCAGAATTAGAGTTATCTGATGATAGTCACTGAACCGTCAGTGATGACTAAGAAGTTATGGATCTAGACAATGACTGCTGGAGGATGGTGAATTAAGTGGGGAACAATAACACTCAGTTGATTATGAGTCTTTAATATTAGAAACTCCCTCTACGAATCATGAGACCTTCCTGATGGTGAGGGGGCTTGCACACTTAGTGATACAGAGTAGCTGGACCAAAGGTGCGACCATGTCAGAGGAATCTGTTGAGAGTCAGACTAAGGAATGATTCCTGTAAAAGGGCAGCAGCTCTTTCAGTAGTTGTTAGGGGTGTAGGTCAGAAGGACTTAAACGGCCATAGCAACATCACTCAATCTTTTGAGTACTGTGCAGCTGAAAGCAATGGAAA